>CAEGAF010030028.1:0-14454 GCA_903067075.1 Micropoecilia bifurca | reverse complement strand
TAACCTGAACATCTGAAGGAATCACTCTAAGCCTGATGACCTGGTGAAGCAAGCAGTGAGTGAACAAGGTGACAGTTGGATGTTACGATACTTAAGGATGAATATCGATTTTTTTTTCTAGGAAAGAAAATATCAATATATATCACAATATCAATATTATTATACAACCCTATGTAAAACCATGTGCAACATCCATATATCTTCGAAATTATTGATTAAATATTGGCGATGTTTCTGTGAACAGTTCTGATGTCCTTATTGAACACCCGTCATTTTAAGATTTGATGAGGAAATTGAGATGCAGCTTTTCATAGAAGGAACTTAAATATTTATCTTTTCATTGCCCAGAATTATTCCAAAATATTCAGATTCCCTTACAAAACCAGATGTTTAAATGAAAACATGAATTTCTGATGTAAAATGTCTAACTTACTTGCCTTTTTTTGAAGAAAATACATTTTGTTTTTCTGGAACGTTTGTAGCTGGAAAGCCCAGGCTGCACCAGCTGAGCTCGGGGATGAGACGGACGATGTCGCTGGACGCCATCATCGGGCCGTACCTGCAGGGACACTGGCCGAAAGAACCCGAAGTCCACGGCGGTCCGTCCTGCAAGGACAAATCAACCCAGGTGTGCTCTAGATGGAGATAAGTGTGAGAGTTAATCAGCAAGAAATTGACTAGTCTCATAGTAAATCAACATTAATGTGATCATTTCCATTTGTTAAAGAGAAATATCAACAGAAATCCTCCATTTTGAAACTCGATAAATCTTACTGGACGATAAAATGTCCCAGAGGTTATTGCAATAAACAATAATATTTTTGTTTTTGAGATAATTTTCAATTAAAATTATGGTAATGACGCATTCTCAAAACATCAATAAACTTTAAAATGTAGAGAACATTTAACTCTGGAACTGGAAGACATTTGAATATCCAAGAGAAACAATAAATATAATCTCTGTAAACAAAATTATCCTTCAAAAAACTGGCTGTTTAAGACCAAAGCACCCGAATGAAAACTTTTCTCATCCAGAGAGAGAAAATTAAAAAAAACAATGCAAATGGAAATTATTGATCTTATTTTTATTTATAATGTGATTAATTGATTTATTGCTACATTTGACACTCAGTGAGAAGTAGCTACTTTGCACTTCCTGCCACTTTTGCCTGAATTATTATTTTTTGAAATGCAGTTTTGGTTATCAAGACTTAATCCATTTTAATTATTGTTGTTTTGTCATTTTGTACATTTAAAATATTTTCCAGTTCCAGTGTTGAATGTTCTGTAGAAATGTACATTTGAGAGGTTTTACCTGCGTCAATATGTTTTTATTTCTGGTTGAAAATGGTCTCAGAATGACAATATTATCATTTACCGCAACAACGTCTGCAGCATTTGTTAGTGTAGCAGTTTAAAAGTGAGTCAGAGGAATAAGTTCATCACAACTTTGAGTTTATTTTGTTAAAGCTCTGCATGGATTTACAGTTTAGTTTAGTTTAAATGGACAGACAGGTTTGAGTCATGGTGTCTATTTATTACCCTGCAGTTTTCTGCAGAGATAGAAGTGAGACAGAGAGCAGAAGCAGGGGAGGGAGAGGAAGAGTCCGGTGTTTGCACAGCTATTACATAGTGTGAACCACAGCCATGAGAACAGTGACTGCAGTCAGCTGATGAGGCTGTTCTGGCTGCACCCATCCTCTCTGCTCTGTGTCTGCAGGCCCTCGCCACGGCTCTTCGGTTGCCCACATCCTCCACCCGCTCTGTTTTTCAGTTTCTCCTGCTCTTTTGCTCTTCTAGAAGTGTGAAGAGCATGTCTGTGGGTGTTAACTGTTTAAAATATCAAGTCAAGAACAAGATAAAACCACCTTATCTGTGTGATCCAGACCAGAGGTTTTGATGTAATGTGAGGTTTATTCTTGTTGCTGTTTTTTGACCAGACTCTGATGTTGTGATAATCTTGAGTTAAAAATTCACATTGAAAACCATTTTTTTTTTACTGTAGACTCCGGAGTCATGGGTGGAGAAGTCCAGGAGCAGGCGAGCTAGCACCAGCGGCAGCCACAGACGCTCGGCATCCTGGGGCAGCGCTGAGCATCTCAGAGAGGTCAGTCTCTGCTTTTATTCCTCAGCAGGTTTATAACTCTGGATTCAAGTGGCCATGCTCATTAAAAAAACACTTTTCTGAGCAGTGATCTCATCTGCTGCTCGGAAACTTCCTGTTTTCTCACCTACATGCACATAAAAGTCTGGTTTCAGCATATTTCAGCTGTTATTTGCAGATGATTTTTATTATTTTTAATATGCATGATAAAAGCTATCAATGCCGACGTATGCACAAATGTGATTGGCTGTAACCTGTGTTATTTTGCAGATTGCCAAACTGAAACAACAACTGCACCAGGGCAGCAAACCTGCAGCCTCTGGGGTGCATGACAAAGATCTTCAGTGTTGTTATCCTCATGGGAGCTGCAGCCTAGGAGCAACTCAGGTACTTTACCATCATCATCAAACAAACACAGTGATCCTCTGAGGCTGACGGTCTTCTACTACGACTGTCTGCTGTGTCCAATTTTCGAATTTATACGTCGAGTGTGCAACTATTTACAGGAAGTGATTGAATTAAAACACTGAAGCAACAGGAAGATCACTACATCACATGTGCTTCTTCTTCTTAGGAAGAAAGGCATAGTTCTGCTTTTGAGCACAGCTGGTCATTTTCTAGTGTTTGGTAATTGATTTGGTTTTTGAGGCTTGTGGTCCCAATTGTTTAAAATAAAATAAATTCATAGTTTTTACTGGCTGTATTAGAGTAACAAAGGCAGTCATTCTAGGCTCATTTCATGATTTATTGTTGTGGGAAAGACCTAAGAAAGCATCACGTCACACTTTTATAACAACAACAACTAGTAAATTAAACCATAGCTTTTACTTATTGATACAACAAAAGTGTTGTTTCTTTAAATTCTGTCTGTTTTAAAACAATTATCAATGGTTTAAAACCCACAAGGAAACATCGATATGAGCTGAATTATCAACAGGTCGTATCAAAAACGAGGAAACAAGCTAGCATTAGCAAACTCCTTCCTGTGCAAAGATCATTAGCAGCGTTGGATGCTTTTTTACTGCAGAGTTTTTCTTGCCGAGTCAGTTAGAAAAATTAAGCAACAAACTATTTAGTTTTTTTTAGGGGAAGTGTAATTGGAACATAACAGCTTTCTCAAACTCAGTTCTCTTGGTTTTTAAAGTTTTTCACTCCTACCTAGTTGCAGGTTTTCATTCAGAGTATATTGCAAAGTTTTGCGATGCACAGCAACGCCCATTGCAAATCTGTTTTCTGTTGGGGGGTTTTCTCACATCTTTTGAGTAAACTGTGACTAAGCACTCGATAATGAGAAGCTGGAATTGTGGAACCAAAGATGTGGCTTATTGAGTCTTTGCTCAATAAAATGTCACATTCATTCTGGAGCCCCTTCTTCTCACCCCTTTCATTGTAATCTGTTTTTTTTGTGCAAATCATTAAATTTTATTTACACTGAAGAAATTAGGTTAATTGCATGAAAAACTATTAAGCTAATCATTGTTTCAAGCAAAATTTCTGATAAAATTGAACAAATTTCATACAGTTTCATATCAGATATTGGCTACATGTGTTGAGTTTTTCTTTTTCTGGACTTTTGACCTTATTGGATTTGGACATTTTCGTGTGAACCTTTCATTTTCTTGTCTTGAAAGATGAAAAAATGAATTTTTTTGACACGGGGAAAATGACGTGCATTCAAAACCACCACTAGCAACATTAGCTGGTGTTCTGGATGCTTCAGTCCTTTACAATGTTGTGAAGGAATTTTGTCCCATTCTTCTTTACAACTCGGCTACATTTCAGCAGAAAGACATGGCTTCATTGTCCTGATGATGACCCAGTTCTGACCCAACGTCTGTGTACAGAAGGGTGCAGCAGGATTAGGTTTAGTTCAGGTTGTAGTATTTTAGTTGAAGTATTTTATAATTTATAGATAAGAGTAGAAGTTAAAATACTCTCATTTCGTATATTTAAATGTTTACGTTTTTAAAAATGCTACAGTACAACCTTTTCTCAATTTTTTTTGTTTCTAATCCCTTTTTGTAGCACTTGATTCTTCTAGAATGTAAGTTATTAGAGCTGTGTAATTTTATCAATTCTACGACATTTAATGATTTTTTTTCCTCAAAGTATCAATTTTTCATCTGTGAGTATCACTGCAAAAACACAAACTCTTACCAAGCTTTTTCGGTCTTTATTTTATTTATTTTCTGATATTTTAGGTCTGAATGAGTGTTGATCTGCTCTTAAACATTCATTACATTATAGTAGTATATTGATAGTAGTAGAAAGAATTTTATACATTTAATTGCACTTCAAAAAACAAATCCATGCAAATATTTTAGTACACTATAAACAAAACAAAACTAACTTACTGACAAGTCAAAGTTCAGTGAGATTCAGTTTATATAGCCTTTAAATAGGTAAATGCTTAATATTTATGAAAATCTACTGGTTACATTGGCAGATTCTTTCACTAATGAGGCAAAACTGTGTTATTATAAGTGAAATAATCTGCCAGTTCAATAAGTGCTTCTTTCCCAAGTTTATGCAGGTGTTTACTTAAACACTAATTTATTTGCTGACAAGTTACTTGTCAGTTTTGTTGTTTTATTTCATGTGTACCACAAGAAACTAGACCAAAAATACTTGGTGATTTGGTGTTTTTTGCAGTAATCAGGTTATCTGAAAGACTTTCAGACTTGTTTGAAAAAAATTTCACCAAAGTGGGTGGAGCTACGAGCTAGGGGGCGGAGCCACGTCTGCAGTCAAGTTCCTTTAAATCGAGACTAAGACGTTGGCTGTGTTTTGTAACTTTGTGTTTTTTTGTGTGTTTTTACGATGTAACGCGTTTGAACATCCTTGTTGCTGAAATGTGTTTTGCAAATAAACTTGATTGATTGATTAATCTCTATCAAATAGCTGCACTGGTAATTGGTGTGGTTGAAGTCAGGAGCTGCCTTTAAAGTGAACTAGAAGTTAAGTGGATTTGTGTTTGTGTCCTCAGACCCAGCCGGTTCCCATCCCCCTCTCCCCTCTGTCTACTCTGGTTCCCCGCCTGCGCTGCAGCGTGGAGGGTCTCAACCAGGAGCTGGAGGGCATGTTCATCAGCCAGTCTCCTCCCCCACAGCACAGGGTAGGTGTCTCTCATGTCTCCTGTCCTCAGAAAATCACAGTGATGCCCGACTTGTTTTGTTCTCCTTCTCGTCAGCTGCTTGAAGTTCCAGACGGTCACCGAGCTCCGGTGCCTCTGCACAGCTGCAGCAGCGGTTCGCAGAGCGACCGCGCCACCACACCCCTCTCCTCCTCCTCCAACTGCTCCTCCCCCTGCGCCTCACCTCCGTCTAATGCTCTAGATGCTCTTCTGGACCCTCACCAAGGCTAGTTTATATAGTTTATTATGCTAAATAAATCCACATTTTGGATGTTTTCATACTTGCATTTGGCTTTTGCATTTGGCTTTTCAACCCAAGTGCTTAAAAATCAGTTAATGTGTTTTTTGGTGTTTGGAAAACGAGCCGTTTCAAAAACCTTAGCTCTCATTCAATGCTCACTGTCGCAATCACAAATTTTACTGGACAATAAATTGATGCAGAACGAATTGTTGTTTTGAGAACATTTTCAAGTAAATAAATCAAGAATACAATCTCAAAGATTGATTAACTTTAAACTGTAATGAACATTTAACACTGCAAATGGAAGACATTTAAAATTTTCAAAATAAACATCAAATAAAATTATTTTTGAAATCTCTTTAAACAAAATTTTCCTTAAAAAAGGGATAATTGAGACAAAAGCACCAAACTGAAGACTTTTGGCATCCAGTTTTTGGAAGAGAAAAGCAATACATTTTAATTTTGTCACGTTTGGTTATCTGGTTTTACTGCTGTATGTGCTTTATATACAATGGCTGCTGGAAAAGAAAAAGTGCTTTGTTGTTGACTTATCATCCAGAAAACACTCCCTGTACTCTTGTTGGTTATGCAGCAGGCTCCACTTCTGCTTTTCAAAGATGCACGATTGAATAATTCTGCATCTGTTTGTAGCCATTTTCATGTGCCAGAAGCTGTTTGTTTAGATTCAAAGTAACAGGTCCTTAAAACGGCTCATTCACTGATCGGACTAAATTCTCATGATCTAAGAATGATTTTGACTAAAAAATATGATGAAACTGTTTTATATAAACTCATCCTGACCTAGTAAAGGAAGAGTAATGCGTCTCCTTTAATGAAGCAGCAAACAAATACGTCATTTCCATTTTTTCCCTTTTGTTTCAGGCTCAGTAGAGAAGTGTCCGCTGTCTCCAGTGTCCTCCCACAGTGAGGCCGAGCTCAACCAGCCGCCACAAATCTCCTCCTCTCCAGGACTCAACAAAAGCTTCTGCTTCCAGCGGGAACCTCCAGAGGGCTGCGAGAAAGTCCGAGTCTGGGAGGAGTTCAGGTACCGTTCTGCTGCCGCAGGGACGTCCAGAGAATCTGAGTTTAGGCAGCAACAAGACCACAGATGTCCTGACGGGGCTGCTTACAGCAGAATGCATGGATAAAACCACCGGTTAACAGAATATTTGTAGAAAGAAAAATCTTCTTATGTTGTTTATTTGGCAGTTGTACAGTTAAAAGGCTTTGATTTGACTGATAAAATTATATTTAAGGCCACAGCTTTTAATTAGAATAGGAAACAGGTTAAATAAATCTGAAGTTTTAGGGCTGCAAACAATTATACTCAAGTAGGAGTAGTGATACTTCAAAGTATCTTCACTCAAGAAAAAGTAGATAGTATTTGATAAAAGGTTTAGTCAAGTACTGAGTCATTTAATATTTCAAAATTACATAATGTAAAGTTACGTGGAAATTTAGGTATTTTAAGGACAAAAATGACTATAATTCATAGAATTAACAAAAAATAACAAAATACAACAAAAGAGATTTTTTCAAATTAGTTTTTTTCAATAAAAAACTTTACCAAAACTTGCAGGTGTGTGTCTGTCTGGTGAATTTTTGGCTTAAACAGGTTTGTTTTTCATTCAGTGGGTAGAAAATCCAGAAATTTTACTCAAGTAAAAGTAAAATGTTGTAAAAATACTCCTAAAGGTAGATTTTTAAAAGTATTTTAATCAAATGTAACTGAGTAAATGTGACAAGTTACTGCCCTTCTTTGATTGTAATCGATTAATCTATTTATTATTGTGACGTTTAATCCGTTTTTAAAAAGCACATTCTGTAGATGTTTCATTTAAGCTTAAAATGTGCAAATAACAAATAAATCCATTTTTTAAATAGGAAAATAAACATTATTTTACCTGAAATGTAGCAAAGGATTAATCTCCATCTAAAAATACCTCTAACATTGACTTGTATGACTCGGATGTAAACTTTTCATATATATATATATATATATACATACAATAGAGAGAGAGAGCGATTGATATGAATATTTGTGCATAAAACAACTGAATGTTTACAGGAAATGAACAAACTGTCCAAATAACAGCAGGATTATTATTTGATCCTTTAACAGAAACGGTTTAGGATTCAGATGAGTTTGACACATCAATCTTTTCTGATGAGCAGCGTGAAATTCGATTATTTTTGTTATTTATTTATGTAAATAATCTGAAAAAATAAAATAAATAATTTGTATTTCCTGCTCAGCCCGGGAGAATATCTGGTTTCATTTCCACTTTTCGTGATGTGTGAAAATTGTTTTGCATTATTGACTGAAAATGAGCTGAACTGTTGAAACGTATTGGGTGTAAAATCACTATTAGGAAGTGAAGCTGCGTCTTTATTCCTGTTTGTCTTGGTTTTAGTCTCTCTCTCTGACTCATGAGATAAACTAACAGCTTCTGGTTTACAGTGACGACATTTAGCTCCTTTCTCAGGCACATTGCACATAACTTGGTAATCTGAACATTCATGAATCTAAACCAGATTATAAGAGTTTTAGGTTTTTTATTGTAGTTTAGTTTTGATTGTGATTCTGTTCATTTGTTAAATATTGTTTAGTTTTCAGTAGTTATAGAGATAGTTTTAGTTTTTTCATACTTTGGTCTAATTTTAGGTGCAAAATTAAATAATGTAGAAATTTGTTATTGTGATTGGATAACAAATACTCAACAGAAAATACTATTTTTATGAAATGTATTGATTTATTGCTAATCAATAAAACAGGTTTAGGTAGAGAATCCAAAAATTGTCCAAGTAAGAGCAGAACTACTTCAACATTTACTTTTACCTCAAGTAAAAGTAAAAATATCCATGCAAGAAATTACTCAAGTAAGAGTATTTGTTAAAAAATTCATTCAAGTACAGAGTTACTAATCAGATTATTAATATTAAAAATTATATAGTAATAAGTGGAATTGTTGGTATTTTAAGGACGCAAATGACATTAATTCACAAAATTTAAAAAAATCAAGCAAAAGTTTCCTTTCAATAAAAACTTATGAACTTTAATAAAAACTGCAGATGTGTGTCTGTTTGGTGAAAACATGTTTGTTTTTCATTCAGTGGGAAGAAAATCCAGAAATTTAGCTGAAGTAATACTAGAGATACTTTATAATAAGATTACTCAAGTAAATGTAACTAGTTACTTCCCAACTCTGGTGTTTTCTCACAACTTTTGCTGTCGTCGTTTTGCCACCGGGAGGAAAATGTAGCACCATAATTTACTAAACCTAAACTAAAATGAATTTCACATCAGTTTGAAGCTTAATGAATATATTAATAAACATGCTATCGCTGTAGTTTCAGTGTGTTTCAGTTAAATCTCTTAGACCTCGATCCAACCCCAAGTCCTGCTCTCTCCTGCAGTATCCCACACCACCACCAGGAGGCCCCGGTCTCCTCCTGCCCCGACCCCAACAAGGTGAACTTCACGCCCCACGGCGGCTCGGCCTTCTGCCCCGTCAGCCTGCTGAAGCCCCTGTTCCCCTCCATGGACCTGCTGATCCGCAGCCTCACGGTCTCTCCGGTGGGAAACTGCTCCGGCCAGGGAACGCCGGCCGCCGGGAACCGCGGCGCCTCGCCGGATCCGGCCGCCGCCGCCGCCGCCGCCGCGGTGCTGGGAGACGCTTCGGGAGAGGCGCTCGCCTTCTGATTGCAGCTGCTGCTCTTTTCTGTGAAAATGATGATGCAAATGTTTACCTGGACCAGGACAGGTGTGTTTGAACTGCTCTTCTTCTTTAGATATAAAATCATCTGATTTATGAGTAACTCTGGAGGGGGGCAGGTAAATGGCGTGGTAGTGTAAAACACCCCTTGTGAAATTTTATGTGTCTTTCCTGATAAATCAACTCTTTCCACCTTTTATTGTGACTTCTTCTCTTAGTCCAATGCACTTTCAGTCAAATTTAACTCTAATTTTAATCCAAATTCATTCATTTGTGTTTGTAAATCTACATTTAATTATTATTTCCTGACATATTTGAATTTAAATCTCACCTTGCACCAAAAACTTATTTCTCAAGATGATAAAACTGTAAGAATAGTTTTATCTTAAAAATATTATAATATCGCTGTATTTATTTAAATTTTCATTGAAAATTGTGCTGCAAATTATTTATATCCTTCTCGGTAGTCGGTTTGTGAGTCTCGGCTCCGTCTGGTTGAGCTTCACAAATTACATCCACATCCCAGTAAAATTGAAATAATATAATATGATGCAATAATTTTGTGCTTAACTGTATGTTTGGACTTCTAATTTTTATTTTCTAGCAGAAATTCTGAAGGTTTTGCGTAAAAATTCATGAAGGTTTTCAGAAATGTATCAACCATCATCAAAAAAATGAAACCAAACCCACAGCATAATGATGCCATCACCATGTCTTGATTCCCTTCTTCTTAGTCTAGATATATGGATAATAGAATATATCGACTGATACAGAATCAGTGCTGCTGTTGCCTTCCTGACTGGTTCACATTTTGCTTTAGTCTTGGTTTGGCTTGATTGTTTTTGGATAACTTTCTCCTGGTGAAATGTTATGGAAAATAATGCTGAGGAATTTTATTTGTAGCCTTCTTATGACTGGTACCTTTAAACAGTGAGCTAACAGATTCACTAGAAAGATGGTAGAAAATCTGAACGCAATCAAAACAAGAGGTCATTGCTGCTTTTTCCTCCAAAGTCTTTTCTCTTTAACAGATCAGTTCAGAATTTGTTGCTCTAAAAGTGGAAAGTTTTGGTTATTTATCAGGATTTCCTTTAAAAAAAACGACATTTTTCCAGGGGTCTGATCACTTCTGAGCTCCGTTGAAACCCAAAGGAAAGACTTTATAAGCTACAATTTGCTTCCAGGTACTCAAAACATTTAAATTTGGGTCAATCAGTTTTATTTTCCAAAGAAATTTATAGCCAAAAAAAACATGAAACAGAGCTTTGACTTTACTGACTTCACTTCCTGCCTAGATCCTCCTCTTTTCTTACGTTTGTCCAAAATATCAGGAGTCTAGGTCTTCTGAGAACACTCACCTATTATTAAAATGAGTTTTCTTCCTTTTTGTAGGTATTCTAAGATATTTATGTGTAACTGGATGTTGCTAGTGCATGACAAATCAGCTGGTAATCTTTGCTCGACTCAAGAAAAGACAATGAAATCACTTTTTTTGTTTTGTTATATTTAGCTGAAGGGAAATTTCCGTTTGTCTGAGTTGGGTAGCATTTATACCCAAGAGCTTCAGCTTCCTGCTTTAAGGTAGTTTGTAGTTTTTGTAGAAATATGTATGAGTTAGTAGTTAAAGATGTTTTGGTGTATCGAGGACACAGCAGGTAGGTGTGTTTCAGACGCCATGTTGATAGTTTTGAGGTTTCTCGGCCTAGTTGACTACCTAACCAGTTTTAGTGGTATAGATGCGTCGCCTTTCATGTTTGCTTTGATATGTTTTTGTTCTGCCAAGCTGACAAGTTGATCAACTAGTTTTATTTCCGGTAGACATGTTTGCACAGATTGAACCGCTACCTTCGAGTTGCAATTCTTTGTTTGTTTATTTTTTTGTTACATTCATACTTTTTGTACTTCATTGTAAATCTTAAGAGTAGTAAAGTGTATTTTGTGCGTCTTTATCAGTTACCTGCAGCATAAGCTAAAAGGAAAAAAAAAAATCTCCTAGTTTTGTTGATGTTCGTTTGTGGCAGGTTTTTCATCATCGGGTGGAGTTTTATGCACTTCCAGGAGAGGATGTTTGTTTTTTTTCCCACTTTTTACATATTTTTGGGTAAAGTGTCTGACAGATTTATGTGTGTGTGTGTGTGTGTGTGTGTGTGTGAGCATGGTGATGGAGACTTGATTGATCTTTTGACTAACTTGTAGTTTTTTTTATTATTATTAAAAATTCAGAATAGAGTTGTTGTTTCCCATTTGATACAAAATGCTTCCTTTCTGTTTGGATGTTGGGAATTTGCTGTTTCCTCAGGTTCTGTGTTCTGTCCACATAAACATAGTGTGACGATAAACTCTGGTTTCTGTCATTTCTCCACTTTTTACCACATCTGTCAAAAGAAAAGCAAGCAAATGAAGTAGCCCATTTTTTTCATTTTTTAAATGGATATTTGTCGATCCAAAACTTAAGATGGATTAGGTAAGTTGTAAATAAAATACTCCGCCTTTTACTTTAATAATAAAGTAAAAGTAAATTTCTGTCAAAATCTTCACGTTTAGTGATTTTATCTCAGAAATTTTCTAGAAAAAAAACTTTAGAAAGTCAAACATTTTCAACACTTGAAACTCAGAAATTTCCTAATTTTTTTATAGGAATTTTCTGAGATTAATTTAAAATGGGACTTATTTGGCAGAAATTTACTACTTCCTACTTTTTTCTCTTTTTACGATTACATGATTGTAGATTTTGCACATTTTTTGTATTAAAAGAAAGTCTTGTAGGTTTAACTTTTCTCTTTTTTGGCTTGATTGACTTTATTTCCACTAATAACAGAATTTTGGTCACTTTCTTTAAAAACTTGCTAAATTTAGCAAAGAAAAGCTAATTAGTTTTTTCAGGAAAGGCCTCTGGATAACTAGATTTACATTCTCTTTTAACGTTTAAAGTATTCATCTACAGGACGATGAATACTTTGTCAGAAAATTATGCTGGTAATTATTTAACCCTTTATTAAAAACTTGTACCACTTTTTAATTGCAGTTGAGGGGGCTGCACAAAATCAGTCCAAGGGCCACAAAAGGCCCCCGGGCCACACTTTGGACACCCCTGACTGGGTCTCTAATGTACAGATGTAAAAAATAAAATAAATAAAGCAGTTATTAAAGCTTCTGCATTTCATGTTGAATCCAAAGATTTCAGATCTGACCAGCACAAATGCAAACTCCGACTCTTTAGCGCCCTCTGCTGGTGCGTGACCCATGCGGACGTTTTGAGGGATTATTACATTTTTTAATGAATTTTTCTTCCAATTTTTTGTACAAATATATTTGAAATAAGGCAAAACTAACTTTCAGCAAGACATAGGAGTTTGATGTCAGCCAATAATTGCTTTATGTTAATGAAGAAGTTTTAGTTCCACTGGCATAACATTTTACCCGCATGTTACCTGTAAGTTAGTTTTGTCTTATTTCAGTTGTACTAAGATATTTGCACTAGAAACTAGAACAAAACTTGATAACATTTTTGTTTTTCCCCCAAAATATTTGATAGTTTGATTTACAGAATCTGCAGCTGTTTTCCTTCTACATAAGTAAATGAGTAATATTTCCTTCCAGTTGTTTGTGAACATAATGTTAAACATCACTCTGACTTTTTAAGTGTAAAGCATAATGTAGTTAAAAGCTAATTTCTATTAGTAATTCAGTTGAACAAAGTGGTATATTTCATGTATGTATAATAGAAATCAGAATGTTGTACAAGAACAATAGAGTTTTTTTATGTCCAAGTGTATGAATGGAAAGTTGAGTGGAAGGAAAAGCTGCACAAATATAAAGGAGCACTTTGATGGCGTTTTGCCTCAATTCTTTGTGATTTATTACTTATTTTGAAAATAAAAACCAAGTATTTTCTATTAAAATGCATCGATCTTGTTGTTTGTAACGGGCAAAATGTGGGAATGTGATGGTGACGGCAGTGACGGGCGGCAGCAGGTGGTTTTCCTTTAAGAGGTCCGGGTCGCCCCGGTCCCGGTGTGACCGGGGTTCCGGTCCCGGGCCCGGATTGGCTGGCAGCGCAGCGCAGGGGGGCGTTGAGCGGCGCTGCGAGCCTCCAGGCCCGCAGAAAGAAGATCCGCAGCGGCGCCGCCTGTTTGGTTCCTACAAACCCAACAGATCCCGGTTGTTTTTGCCTAAACCCGCCACCATGTCCATGTTCTCGGTGGTCCGGAAGCAGATGAAGAATCACCCAGCTGTAAGTCTCTAATGCTGCGATTATTATTTTTTCTTCTGTGCTTATTATCCTTATTTGACATTGAAAGTGCGCGCTGAGGGGGAGGCGCGCTCCCGATGGCTGAAACATTCCGTAAATTACAAAGAAAAGGGCGATTACTTATTAAATACTATCATAAAAATAAAAATGTATCCACATTATTGGGATCTGAACGCAAATGTCTGGGAGGTTTTTCCCTCCCAATAACCTTAAATCCTAAAATTAGACCTAAATGGCTTATTTTTATATACAAAAACCACCAAGAAATGGAAAGAATGAATGATTAAAACACGACTGCACCTAAATTGGGTTAATTTCTTTAGTAAAAAAATGAATTGCGCGGATTTTTCCTGCTGTTTCCTTTTCACCTGCTGGGATTTGCTGCGCTTCACACTCAGGAGCCACATCTGCCAGATTGATTCTGGAGATCTGAGCCGGAAAAGATCCAAATGAAGGGATTTATACCGCAGCCATGCATGGTGGTCGCCAAAGCACGTATGATATCCATACCCGCCTGACTGGAGTCTTTTTTTCCAAGGACGACGGGGTGAAACAGTTTGCTTTACGGCAGAGACCATATAAATAGACCAGCGATATGTTTATGTCCTCTGCTGCTCGGTGACTCATTGCCAGTTTGTTTAGCTGGTTGGGACATTTTGTCGTGAAATGTTTGATTAAAACACCAAATCGCCAACCTGGAAATAAAATTCAATCGACTTCAGAAGAATAAACCCCCAAAAATTCATGGATAAATGATTTCAAAACGCCTTATTCCACCCACTTCAACTATGTTTTGTTTTTGTGAACCTTTTGATATAATTTTAATAACATTTTGGATTCATGCAGTGAATGTCGTCAACCCAAAAATAAAACGCAGCCCTCAATTTGCATAACTTAGCTAAACAGCGACGTTAGCGTTTAATTAATAAAATAAATTAGTTTTTTTAATGATAATCAGAAATTTTGAGTTTTTTGAAACGCTGATTTCGAAAAAGGGAATGTTTATAT
>CAEGAF010030011.1:0-10272 GCA_903067075.1 Micropoecilia bifurca | reverse complement strand
TTTATATATATATATATATATATATATATATATATATATATATACATACATACATACATACACACACACATATATATATATATATGTATGTATAAGCTGTAAAAAGTCAGCGATTGGTCCTAAACTCAAATCTACACTGCTAATATCAATAGAGTTACCTGACTATTACAAAATTTCGTCTAAATAACTGTTAAAACTCAGATGCTGCCCTAAAACTGAAACATCATCTTCGATCCAGTGATTACAGTCCAGCCTGAAGGAGTTACTTGCCAAAAATGATCCATCTTCATTGAAGATGCTTAAGGTTAAAGGGACCATAAAAAGAAACAACGCTGTAATCAAGTAAAAATTCAGTCAGAGGTCATAATTTAAAATCCATGGATGAATTCATGCCTTAATTTGATCTGCACTAAGATCATAAGCAGGATATAACTGAGAAAATAATCTATACTTAAATAAGTCATATGACCAGCACCTGTTTGATTCTATTGTGAACACTAAAAAATGTCCATCTGGCTAAGCTAAGTACCTTTATTAAGGGTAAATGTCTGTTTAAGTCCCAGGAGCCTCTGGTTAACAAACAGGAACAAGAAGACAGCAGTGTCTTCTAACAGAGACAGTAAACACAATGGATTTACATTTATTTTATGGAAGCATTTTGGAGAAACTAAAAAGATTTAGCAAATAAAAAGCTCTAACATTTTCCATCCAGTTACTCATGACTGCTGCTAACCACAGGTGCCTAAACATCTGGTTCCCATTAAAACTTGTGAGTTGCTTAATTGCTACAACGGTGCGACAAAAACCACTGTAAAATAAAGTCTGTTTTTAATGTTTGGAAATAGGCGCTCCAACTCGACTAATAAAAAGATCAATTAGATGTTAGTGTTTTTCAGGTGAATTATTTTCACACAGCCGTGATTGTGCAGCTGTGTTCCAGGTGGAGGATTAGAAAATTAAGAAGCTAGTTTAGAGTAGTAGTGAGCATGTTATTGGTGGCAATATCAGTTGCAATTAATGCGTTTGTCGTTTTGCGGTTTTGGAGGAGCCGATCAACATCAGGGGAAACGTGGGCTGGTTTTAGACTCTCCAGAGAAAATATACACCACAGAGGGCCTGGGTAGGTGGAAAGTTTCAAGGTGTTTCTGTTCAGTAAAAAATAAAATAAAATAAACGTTCATGAACCCAGAGTCGAAAGGTGCCTTCAGTCAGGCTTGGAAACCAAATGCAGTGAGACTCTATCCACAAGGGTGAATATTACATTGGGACACAAAGCACAAATTCATAAAACTTCATAAAACCTTTGAAGAATGTATGTTGAATTCCAATCATATGCAATAATAATATTGCATATTGACACTACAACCGGGTATGCTTGTAATTAATGATGCAGCTCTACTTTAGGTTTTTTTAATTGGGTGAAAAAAAATTAACTTTCAATGTGCATTAAAATAAACTGTCTTGGATTTTCCTCTTTCAGCTAAATGAGTTGATTTAAGTAATTAGTTTTGATGAACACCTCAGAAATCTGCTGTGAGCTTTATTTTAACTGTAGTGCGTTTGTGATGGATATCTAAAGATTTTGCGCTAAAATATACTTAAATGCGGTTTGGTTCTGCGCGTCTTTCTCAGTAACACGTTCCTGTGCAGTGGGACGAGCTGCAAGTCGGAAGGAGATTTAAAAAGGAGCGACTCGGAACTTGAGAGTACCTAGCGGTGTCTTTTTCACTTCACTTATTGCCATAGCCTCATGTTCAAATCAGTCCATTTGCTTTTGCTCATGTATGAGAACTCAACTACAATGAGGTGATGAGAGCAAACTATGGTTTGGCTGTCTTTAGCTAAGGTTGCTTTCAGAGTAAAACTCCCATGAGTGATGTCGTGAAGCTGCAGGCAGGTGTTAGGAAGCTGAGGGTCAAACAGTCAGACGGTTGTTGGAGGGATGGAGGGGACTCCAGGAAGCTGTATGGGCAGATGCATCCTGGGAGTACTGGTTTTCCTCTTTGCTCATGCCAGCTGTACACAGCCGCCGGTGTCTTAGCAGCCTGTCAGTCCGTGAAAAGTTCTGCAGAAAGCCAAACAAAGTTGCTGGTTCAAGAAAATGCAGAAGCCAATGGGGATCTGCAGGATTTGGACTCTAGAGCATGTTAAAAAAATCACTGTAATGGAAACTATTACAGACGGACCTGATGGCATCGATCACACTGGTACGGCTTCTCTCCGCTGTGAACCCTCTTGTGTCTGTCCAGGTGGTACCGCTGAATGAACCGCATATCACATGCATCACAAGCATATGGTTTTTCCCCTAGAAACAATCAGAGGCGTGAGCAATTTGTCAGAATGTTCAAGAACGTCCTGTGTTCTGACCTATTCAAGTTACAGACATTAATTCATGTTGCAAGTTTTACATTTTATTTTCCGGAACTCTGCTTTCAGGTGCTTACCTGTATGTGTGAGAATATGTCGCTTGAGGTGGTAGCTGCTCCGGAAAGCCCCGTAGCAGTGATCGCAGATGAAGTTCTTCTGAACTCTTAAGGAACTGTCGTCGTCGTCGTCGTCGTCCATATCCATGTGCGGAATCAACACCTCCACTTTCTCTTTTACCTTGTGGGACGACTTTTTGTGTTTCTTCTTGGGCTGCAAGTTCCGGTTCGTCTGGACGTCCTTCCCATCGATGATCCTCGATGTGTGATATTCCCCATCTTTCCGGATTAGCTTTTAAGACAGGAAAAAACATAATAGATATTGGATATAGTGGAAGAAAACATTTGGGAAACAGGCAAGAACAAGACTTGTACTGGCTGGATCCTAAAGTGGAGACAAATGATGGAAAAAAAACTGCAGTAAAACAGTTCATGTTAACTCCAGAAATTAAATAATAATTTCCTTTATCAAGGGAAAAATGTTTTTATCTAACATGATCCTACATAAAATATACATGCTTGTCACATTTTCTTGGCTCCACTTTACAAGCAGACACACCGAGGCCTTACTACTATCTGACTTGTATAATCAGGAAATCACTGAACCTATCAACCTATCTGACAACATGAAGTAAGCTAAAAGATTTTAAAAAGTAGCACATTATGCATGAACCTGGATCTAGATGACGTTTTGCAGCGGCATTGTATAAAGTCCCAACTTAAATGAGATGATGTGACATGACCTTCAGGGCCAGGGTGGTTTGGATAGCTTTTTTCTTTAATGTTTGAAATTAGCAGTTAAATAAAATTTGCTTTCTACTTAAATTTAGCAAAGTACAATTTTTTCTGATTCATTGAAAAATCTTCAGAGTGACAAAAAATAAATAAAGAAGCAAACGCCAAAGAAGGCGGCTAATATTTTTTCACAGTATGTCTCAACATTATAACATCCTTTTAACGAGTGACATTTCCATTTCCTAATTTGTTTTGCACATAATCAGAAGAAGCAGCAGCAAAAAGGTAGATATGCAAACTTCTAAACAGAAAAGTTTCTCTCACCAGCGGTGGAAGGCTCCCATCTGAGGTATGGCCCATGTGACTGTGATGGCCTTGTCCGTGGTGAACTTGGTGCCCATGATGGTTGAGGCTGTGCTGCGAGTGTGTCTGGTGGTCCTCAGCACTGGACCTGTGGCCATGACCTGAAGAGGACATCATCTTCTTCTGGCTTGGGATGTTGTTGGCTTGCATCAGGGCCATGCTGGACAACACCGCCTCACAGCCCAGCAACCCAGCCTGGCAACACAAACAGCAACACATCAGAGCGTTCCAATGGGCGTGGCGACGTTGGAGGACTCCTCACGGAGACTTGGTAGCTGGAGGTGGGGGGGTTAGAATTACGGAGGGACACAACAATGCAATCGCGATGGTGATTTTTGGAGATGAAGAGACTTCCACTGACCCATTTCATATGGTCTCGAACTGAATTGTTGGAATGGTGTGTCATCGCCGTGGTTTGAATGCGTGTGTGTTTGAGGGGACAGAAGGGGGGAGAGCTTCACTCAGGATGAGGGGGTGACAGGAGAGACCACAGTCCCCCCCAAATCATCAGGGGCCAAAGCCTGAAAATAAAGGCACACGGATGGATATGTAACCAAGGAAAGCGATCAAGCTTTACTGAGAGCTTCTTACTGCGTAAAGCAACCTTTAATGTTTGGTGCACATGTAAAGTTCACATAGATGAAACAAAGCAATAAGAAAATTTAATCCAAAGAAAAATTAAGAAAATAAAACACAAAATGAACCAGACATGTTCTGTAACTCAGATGTGTACCAAGCATGACAATGCAAAACATAAAATAAAATTTTAAAAATCGAATCAAAATCATTATTTTATCTCTTTATCTGCTCCCAATATTACACTTTGATGGAATATGGTGAAAATAAATTAAGTTCTAGCTAAACAGCTGGTTGTAGTTAAATCTTTTTTAAAAAGTTGATAGTGATTTATGAAGCTTATTTTCTAATCCCATTTGTCCAAGTAACAAACTACAACATTTCCTCAAACATTGAGGAACACAAACATACACAGAAAACCAGATAACATCCCAAGTAATTAAACGCTATCGTTTTTTCCTGCACTTTTATTTAAACACAGAGGATTAGAGTTACTTGGATGATGGAGAATCTTCACAAACACATAGCTACTTATATGCAGGCTCTTTTTATAAACTGAATCATGAAGCAGAGTATGAAGCAGAGTGCAGCTTCACCCTGTTAGAACAGTCAGACACCAGTAAATAGCTGAAAATTTGTCTTTGAACAACAGCCAGGAGAGCCATCAGCATGAATGATTATGGTAATGTTTTTTATAAAAACAAAACAAAAACACAAACAAACAAACAACAACACCTGTTCTCAGAGAGGGTAAAAACAACAGTTGTAAAACAAACATTTTCATGTGAAAACAGCTACAAACCACTAAACAAAAAAAAGGCATACGGTTTATGATGTTTTTCAGGTGAATCACAATAAACTTTGTGACATCTTATAGTCACAGCGTTCATTGTGTTTTTATTCAAAACACCAACATGAAGCAGCTCAAAATGTTGAAGAATAAATTATTTTTACATGTGTGTGAATAATCTTTTCCTGTTATTGGAGCTGTGAGTCTTTTGTGGCATCATAAATTCACCAGCTTTTCATAAGTAGTCTGACTTCTCAACCAATTTGCAGCTGCTTAAAGGCTTATGTTCTTTAGCAGGTTATTTTATACTGAATCTTGTAACCAGGTTGTTTTTTTTTTAAATCAACCGAGCTTCGCTTATCGTCTATTGAATAATCATCTACGAATTCAGAGTGAAATTCTTGCGTCCGACAATTACACGTTTAAACGTCAAATTATTTGCCAAGAGATGCACGCAGTTTTCTCGTGTTTATAAAAATCACGATTCCTCGGCGAGCAAAGAATGAGCAGGCGCATTAATAGAAAAAAAAATAAAAAATAAAATCGTTAACACAATCTGTACGAGTCCACTCGAACCGCAGCGATATAAGAACAACACCGACCCTGCAGCTCCGCAACAATAAAGGTTTAGGAACAACTCCAGGGTGGCTCCGCCGGACCCCCAACCCCCCGACACAGACAACAACAGCCAGGCAGCGGGCAGCGGCAGGCAGGGCGGGCGGAGAGCCTCCCTCATCGGCCACAGCGGCCCGAGGCAGCCGAGCCGAGCGGTACACGGAGCCTAGAGAGCAGCGAGAGGAAGCTGCTGCTAAGCGAGACACTTACCTTTCGATTTGGAAGGTTTTGGGGATGGTTATGTCTTGTCGTGGTTCCAATTTTTTTCCCCTTAGTTTACAAACACTGACAGGAAATACTATCACCGGAAGTGCTCCCCCGGAGAGAGCTGTGATTGGTCATACGGAAGGAGCACGTGACCGCTTAACCCCCCCAGTCTTTGGATTTGGGGTCGCAGTATCGCACGGTGATTCTTGTAAACTTTTAATTATGGATGTTTATAAATGCCTTAATAATGATATAATATCACAGGATTTTCCAAACGTAAATTATAGAAGACAAGCAATAAAAGCGAAGTAGGCAAACTAAAAATATGCAAAATAAAGATAAATACAAATTATGGGTAACGGAGTATTTATTTATTTATCCAGGTATGTTGTGCACCAGTGTGGTGTTATATCACTATATTCATACAGTAAGCTTAGTAAATGTTGATTAAGAATGTTTAATGTTTTACACAATTTGTGATAACAATTATTTTTGTCACAAATCATTTCCCAGTCTTTCAATTTCATCAAGGAAGAAGTCCATGTCTTTTTGAGAAACAAGTGGTGACGATATGGTTATGCGGAAAAAGTTGACCCTGTCTCCAAGAGGTTGGTAGCCGACCATCATGGTGCCTTGTTTCATCATTCGTTCCTTGATCACTGGAGCAACCTATAAACAAAACCCAAATGCCATAGATAAAATAAGATACATTGAGAAACTATAAAAAGCTAAATATATTTTTTACATTAATGTCTACAAAATACATTTGGAAAAATTGTAATTTGACAGCTGAAACAGAAACACACCTTAGCCAGTTTGTTCTGGTAGTCTGGATTTTTTTCCTTCCCTCTCAGACTTGGCGGGATGAACCAGAAGCACACATTCACAAACTCCGGCTGTCCATGGGAGTAAAGTTTCAATACATAGTAAAAACATTTTGTTGAAAAATAATATTTCACTTGATTTAGACGTGAACTTACATCCCTCAAAAGTTGGAACCCGTCTCTTTTCTTCATTCCATCCACCACATACCTGCAAAATAAAAACAAACAAAACAAAAAAAACTGTGAAAAACTTGTCAATTATTTTTTTATTCATTTTCTTGACTTACGACTAGCTTATTTAAGCAAATGTAAGCAAGAAGAAACATTTGTTTTCGAATGTAATAATTATAGTTTGAAGTATTTTGTACATTTTTGGAAAAGTTAAAACACTTAAACTGTCAACCTATTTAACTAAAACTAAGTATGAACGGCGGTAACTTAGCTATTTAAAGAATAAATACAGATGCACTAAATCTTGGTCCACCTATTTTTAGGTTATACATGCCAGGGTTCAGGTTTTCAGATAGCAAGAGGTGGAACATGTTTAAACTGTTTAAACATTAGTTTGTTTTAGTGACATTTTTAACTATTTTAAGGTAGAGTGTATTCATGGATTATTAGCTTTGACAGCTTTAACAAAACAAAAAGGAAGGAACATAAATAAAAGCAGATATACATTAAGGCCCCCACAAGCATTACTGCACCTGCAGGCTACTCAGAAAAATGAAATGTTTCACAATGTTTTTTTTTTTCTTACCTTGCATGGAGAAAAGCTTTGTCTACACGCTGTTCCAGCCCAGCTGAGCCGACTGCTTTCCACATCAGCCACAGCTTCAGACAGTCCACCTTGCGGCTGCACTGCACAGACTTATCCCCAATGTCAAGATTCACATCATAAAATTTGTCTTGCTGGAACAGATATGTTGCCTTTGCACAGTGGCACTTCTTCAGTAAGTCCTGCAGAAACAACATTTGTTTATGATGAAAAGAAAAAAAAAAATCAATGTTAGGTAAAACCTTTAGTATGAATATATCATGCAGAACAAAAGCCAACCGTTGTATCCTTAAGCAGCAGGACAGAACATTGCAGGCCAGCGACCAGCATCTTGTGTGGATTCCAGGCTACTGAGTTTGCCCTGCAGATACACAGGTGCCAACACATTAACAAAAATCAAAATACCTACTTTAATTTAGAAAAGCAATACTCTTTAAAACGAAATTAATACCTGTGAACTCCTTTCATCAGATGACTGTGTTTCTTGGAAAACAGCACACTTCCTCCCCAGGCAGCCTGAGACAAGTGATTAAACAACAACAAAATGCCCCCAAACCCCGGTGATTTAAACAAATACAGCAAAATCAGACGGCTGTGGCATAAAGTATTATCTCACTGGATGACTCACGTCAACATGCAGCCACAGCTTGTGTTTGTCACAAACATCGGCGATGGGATCCAGTGGATCAAAGGCCCCCTGTACCGTAGTGCCCGATGTGCAGCTCACAAGGAATGGTACTGCGCCCTAACAGAAGAAAACATTAACTCATTATCTCTTGCAAAAGAGATAATGAGTCTTACCTGGTCTTACCTGGTGGGCATTTTGACACTTTGACACATTACAAACTTAAATTTATTTGATTAAAATTTTGTGGGAATTTGTGGAAAGAAATAGTACACATTCAGGGTTAAATAAAACTTTAGTGCCTTTAGGAGTTAGTCTAATTAAATACTAGAAATTAGATTACAAGTAGTCCACATGTGTGTAATTCAATAAAATCCCAGCTGTTCTGTGAAGGGTTAAGGTATTTGTTAGATAACAACAGTGAACAAGCTTCAACATGAAGACCAAGGAACACAGCAGACAGGTAAAGGGAGAAAGTTGTGAACTTATACCATCCCAATCAGGAAACATGATGGTGGCAGCTTAACGCCTTTCATCAGCAGGGACAGATAAATTGGTCAGAGTTGATGGTAAGAGAGATGGAGCCGGGTGATCATGGAACCCAATAAGAACTCCAGTCTAAAGTCGATAAACTTTAGACTGGTGTGGACATCTGCATTCAGGACAACAATTCTAAACCACACAACCTGAGCAACAATAAAAGTGTTTATGTGCTCCAATGAACCAGTTAAAGTACAAACCTAAATCAAAGTAAGAATCTGTGGCCAAGCCTGGATATTACTGTTCACAGACTATACAATCTGACTGAGGTTGACTTATTTTGGAAGAGAACGGGCAAAAATGTCAGTCTCTAATGGTGCCAAGCTGACAGAGATGACCCAAAGGACTGTAGCTGTAACTGCAGTGAAAGGTGCTTCTACAAAGTATTGACTCTGTGTTGTTGATTAAAACATCACATCACTTTTTAAGAATCCTATTTGTAAATAACTTATTTTCCTTTTACTTCCCAGTTATGCAAGGAATTTGTGTTGGTTCATCAATAAACATCTCAATAAAATACAATGAGGGATGCGGTTTTTATTATGTCATACTATGAAAAAGTTACACGGTGGTAAATATTACACAACATACATTATCTGAGACGGTCAAGGTCACCGGAGATTATACAGCAATCCTTTTATCTTACGTTTCTAAACATAAACTCAACTAGAGAACATTTACCTGAGATTTTGAAAGCTCTATTTTTTCATCCAGGTCTTCAGGGATCATGCGACCTCTAGTGAATATAAACACATTAATGAGCAAAGCAAAGGCATAGGCTAACAATTTAATTGTAATTGCTGAGGTCTATAATGAATGTAGCTTAAAAGTGAGAGGGAATTTATTCTTTTGAATAATCTCTGATTATCATAGGAAGTAGATGTAAAATGAGCTCCACTGACACCATAAATATACATATGTCTGGCATTTTTGAAAACAAGTGAGTAAGAATGAAAGAACAATTACCCATCATCCACTTTTACCGAGATGACATTGTCCATCCCAAAACCCATAAATGCAGCCCCCTTTATCACAGAGTAATGGCTCTAGGAAAAAAAATACACAGAAATATCATTAACTAGGCAAAATCAAGTTTAAGTTTCTGTTTATAATGCCTTTCTTAAGAATCAATAGTTCTATGGATTTTGCCGTGTCCTAACTGGTTTTAGATTATTAGAAGCTTTGCCAGAGTTACAACTTCAGCAAAGAAGTAAAAAACCAATCAGAGTTTCCAAGTTATATATACAAACAGAAACCTTGTGCTTCCTAACTTTTGGCCTGCCTTATGCTTTCTGAACATCACTTAATTCTCTCAGGTATGCGGTGTTGAAAAGCCCTTCGTACCTCAGGGGATGTAAAGATGGTGAGTTGCGGGAGACTCCACAGGCCCTGGCTTTTGACCTCTGGGTAGAGTCTGTAGCGTGCAAGGTTCATGGCGTACATGTTGGAGGTGGAGCCTCCAGGGCAGAAAAGCCCGTCTCCTTCTGTCCAGCCCACCAGCGCACGAAGCCCTCTGAGCACCTCAGCCTCCATCAGCACAAAGACTGGTGCCACTTCATAAGTGAAGCTATAAATCACATACAAAGTGTCTGATCATTTTTGTTTTTTATTGTGAGAGTTTTTATTATTGAGAGTTTTCATATTAAAAAGGGTAGAATATGTACTGTATGCATTACCGTGCTTTTCAGATTTGTGTTTAGTAAAGAAAAATAGTAAACTATGTCCCTTTTCCCCCTATTTCACAGTATGTGCTACTTTGTGCTGGTCTATGAGGTACAACTTTAATAATTGCACTGAAA
>CAEGAF010030005.1:0-12589 GCA_903067075.1 Micropoecilia bifurca | reverse complement strand
ACACACACACACACACACACACACACACACACACACACACACACACACACACACACACACACACACACACACACATGTAAGAAGAATGAGCACTGAGGTGTGAGCTCTAACGTTCCCCTGCTTGGGCTCCTCTGAGACCTTTACCCCACCCCTGTTTTTCCCCTTTGCCATCCAGAACCTTCTTCACCTCATAGGTTTTGTTTTTCTCAAATATGAAACAGAGCAGCTCTTTTCTTTACTAAATTACTCACATAATGGATGGAAGTGTTGTTTTTTTTTAATAGGCAGTCTTTATGTTCATGTCTGTTGAGATAGTCTTTCTAATCACAAGTCAAAAACACTAACCAATTAGAAATCAGTCTGGTGAATTCCCTTCTGCTCACTAAAGTTTAATTTTTGATAAACAAGACAGTTTTATTTTTTGTTTTGTTATTTTTTTATTTTATTAAAAAAACGGAGTCCAACTCTTCAACTGGGCCTGTGTTCCAACTGTTCCTCTTTTCGGGGAAGAAGTTGTGCACTGGATCTTCTTTTTGGGCTCCTTCCTGTGTTTCCTGTCCAGAGACAAATCAGGCGGTCAAGGATCACTGTTGTCAAAGAGTGCAGCAACAAGAGCTCAGACTGATGCAATCTTCTGCTGTCCCTTCACCCACTTATTGAGATGTGATACATCCGGTGTCATGTCTCTTACATTTGCTTTGAGGGGTTCAAGTGTTGCTCACTTTAAAAATGTGGTCATCTTTTTTTTTTTGTTTAATCGAGCTAAAATCCGCCATCCTCCAAAAACAAGTTTCTGTCTCTGGTAGGCCAAAGACAACAGATCAGAGTTCATTTCAGGTTGGAACTTCCATGTTTTGTTTTTTTTTTTACTCACTTGTTTTTGATCAAATTCCTCCTTCGAAGGTGGTTTGATCAGCTTGACTTTGACCTTTTTGTGAGGTCATAACAGCAGGACAGAAAGTTGGGATTTTTTTCCCAACACACTTTTTAACTTTTTAACACTTTTTATTTTGAGAAGTTTGCTTGGGGAAGGCGCACTTCATTACTCTGCTGGGTTTGTATTGTCCGTGAACATTTGTTACGGAAAATCAAAGGCACCACTGATGGCAGCTTTGAACTCTCCCCCACAGCTTTTCATTTAGCTTCCTTGGCATTTTTGAAGTTCTGCTAATCAGTAGTTACTCTGATAAATTTCACCAAAGTAAATAAATAAATAAAATAAGGAATAAAAAAATCCCACTGGTGCAGCTTACAAAGAGCAGATCCAGGTTTCCTGCAGAACTACGGCCAAAAACGATCACCAGGCAGACAGAGTTCAAATGATCCCAATGTACTCAGCGTTCCCACCATTCATACCATATAGAAGAAGTAAAAAAAAAAAAAGCTCAGCATTTAGAGAGAAGTTCTTCAGATGAGCTAAAGTAGCATGAATTCAGGCTGCAATTTGTGCCATTGTACATGTTCATACCACAACATTGCAATGGCAAATGCATAGAAACAAGCCGGATGGAAAAGGTAAAAGAAGATTATGAGCTGATTAATTGGTGAATACAAATAAATAAAATATTTTTGCCGCTTAGAGGTTTGAAGTCTTCGGTTCCACCATCACGTCTTTCAAATCTTCAGAGTAAAATCTGTATCTCAAACACACAAGACAAGATCTGTTTTTTTCTCAGGTGCAATTTATATTCTGAATCTGAGTCAAAATCTGCTAAAGTTGTTCGCCGGCCTGCTGGTCAGCCTGTATATTTGACCCAAACTCACAATAAGAAAACAGATTTATTTTTATTTCTTTTAATGCTTTTGTTTTGGCACTGTGCTTTTGTTAAAAAAAAAAAAACACCATTGGGTTGTATCTTTAAATAGAAGTATTATTTTAACAAAGCCTTTATTCTACTTGCACAACGTAAACTGAATATGTACAACAAATGTAAACCAGCTCTAAAGTGATTATGTGTCACTTTCAAATCATCAAACTTTAACCACTCATCTTCACATTAATTTTTCTTGATTCTAAATATCTGAGTTCATTTGTTAATGCTCTCACTGTAGTCCAGCATTCATGCCTGTGCGTCGTGCCGTTGTTTGTCTACAGCTAACCCTGAAAAAGTCGTCAAGGGGCGCAAAGCAACAAGGACCTTCTAGTGTGATGGACATGAACTGATACTGATTAGAGGATCTGATCCTCGGCCAGTGGCTTCAGTACCTTGCTGGGAGTGTGTACATACACAACATGTGTGGTTAGGTGGCCCAGGATGTGGGCTTTGTGTCCTACCTGCCTCTCCAGTGTCACCGTCCTCAGCGTTTTCCCAGTTCCTCTCTAAATACCTATTCTGATCTCAGCCACAGATTCTCAACCAAAGTTCTCCCCAGAGACGCCACCAACGCCTTCGGCACCTCAGCTTGCATAACACAAGCTACTCACGGTAAAATCATAACTTCCCACTGTGTTCTCTACACTTGCAGACTGGTTTTTTTATTGTTTTCTTTGGCCCAGTTTGATGTGAACTGAATCACTTGCGCCTTAAGACTTCTTTATGAAATCTAATTTCTTTTTTCTTCAGAATTTGTGCTTTGAGCTAACTTTGCAAATTAAAAGAAAGGTCAGTGCTGAGCCTGCAGCCGCACTCTGGGATGATAACTGAGGAGTCAGCAGTAACATAAAAAATCCTGAAACATCAAAACACATTAAAAAGTATTTCCTTTTACTGAATTGAGAGGGAAAAAAAGACTTCCAAATTATAGCTATTCCGCTTTTGGGTGGCTTCCTTGAAGCGCTGCTTTTCTGAAAAATCAGAAGTGCTTCCTTTAAGCCGTCCCTGCAGAGAGACAGGCGGCTGAAATGCTGGAGCTGTTGCGTATGATGGCAACATAAGTTCTGTTTGTTGAGCGTCTCTGATGGTTTGTTGTGGGAAGCCTCAGACGCCACACAGATAATGTTGCGACACAAAGAGACCCAGATTGCAGACACTGAATGTGAGCAGAAATGTACACAAGCATTAGTTAAGTTCCTTCCCTTTCTGAGGTTTGAGAAAAATTGAATCCTTTATTACATTAATAAAGCATTACAATATATATATTTTACAAGTATTAATTTAAAAATGTAATTTAAGTGAAAGTAAAGAGCCATTTCCAAGAAATATGTGTCAAAAGTAGAAGTGTTACTGGGGAGAAAATGTTATTCAGATGATCCCGTTTTTATTTTTTTGTTTTGTTTGACATGAACACGAATGCAGCAACCTTCCTGTAAATGAAAGTTTTCTACAGTTAAAAAAAGTCTTTACTGACGAAACTAACGTCATCACTACGCTGCAAAAATGTTTGTGAAAGGCAGTTTATCAACTTGTACTGCATTGTTTCTCTTCTTTATATGTATAAGTAAGTATATGTGCAGATTCATACGACTTAAAAGATCATAAATGGCAATAGCCTTTGGAAATCCATTGAATGGATTATGTAGGACAACCCAATGTGTGTTGGACATGAAAACGTAAACGCCCTGCGATGGACTGATGACCCGTCCAGGCTGAGCCCGTCTCTGGCCCGTTGACAGCTGGACATAGGCACCAGCATCCCTCCTGATCCCAATGGGATAAAGATGTAAGAAAATGGATGGCAGATGAAAACTTAAACACGCTCTGATTTTTCTCCAGTATTTTTGTCCACTGTATTTCTATATAATTAGCTAACTTTATGTAATTTCATCATATCAATTAGTTCTTGTTTTTCTACTAAGGAATTTAAAGCAATTGTAAAACGTAACTAGATAATGAAATGCAGATTCATGTCATTGGTGACGTCACACGAGGCACAAAAATGTAAATGATGATTATAGCGAACACCATGAGTGGCAAACAAGTTAATACATCTGAACAGGAAGTTAATTGGAAATATGTGAATAAAGAAAAACAATGAAAGAAAAATCGATGTAAATGAAAGAATGTCAAACTGTCGCCTTGGGCCTTTCAGAAGCTTGTTAATGGGACGGTAGCTCTTACATTTAACCTGACAATGCTGACCATGACACATTTTTTCTATAGGTGACAAAATAAAGTGAGAATGATTAATTTAACACTCAAAATTCAATAAATTAGAGTATGCTTTTCTTTTTGATAACAACATTTAAGGAGGTATTAGGAATACTTTTTGCATTAAAGTGAATTTTTCATGTATATTGGCCTGTATGCAGAAAATCCTCACAACAGGAATAAAGATTTGAAAACATCAATCGGTGTGTAGCTAACATACATAATGCTTTACTTGGAGAATTGCATTACTGAAATAAATGACCTATACCTCCAGTTATATTATTTGCAGTTTTTTCTCATAATGGAAAAAACTGCATTTTTCCATGGGCTGCCGTCGCTAAGCCCATGTTGGCGACAGCAGCATGGTGGTTTCTCAAACTGATGGGATTATTCCAACAAAGATTACACTACACTGGTTTAATTTATTCACAACAGAAAACTTTTAGGACAACAAAAATATTTAAATTAAAACATAAAATAACTTATGCAAAAAATAGTGCTTTACATGTTTTTTTTTACTATAGTTTCCAGATAGATTAAAAAGACACACATATGAATAACAAAAGTTCCTTGCAAAGATGAAATAAGTAAAAAAGAACAAGGTACAGTAAAAAATGAGATGTTGTGATGAAATTAATTGCAAAACTCCTCCCAAACAATGACATGGCTGATTAGAGTAGTTAGCATAGTTTGGCAAACCATTCGATAAAAGAGTCTTACTTATGCAAAATGTAAACATAATTAAAAGGTACCATGACACTGGAATAAAGCTTGTTCTGATAATTAAAAAAAAGATAAACAAGGACCAAATACCTGATATGTTTTGTAGGTCTATAAATAATTTTTAGATCACCTCCTGTTCTAATTTCATACACATTGCTGATCAGTGTTTAATGCGATAATTAAGCACAAATTATCAGCTAAGGTCACATTAACCTGTTTCATAGAATTTACTGGAGATATTGGTTACATCTAAACACACTGTTCGCTTCAAGAGTAGACAGAATCAGCTTTCTGTGACTGTTTCTGAACTTCCTGTTCTACAGAAATTAGACAGTACAGACTCATTATAATAATACCACACACACACACACACACACACACACACACACACACACACACACACACACACACACACACACACACACACATACACACACACACATGCACACACAGAGGGAGTCAGACCTCCTTTTCCATCTGTGTTTTTGTTCAATGAACCATTCACTCGGTATTCTAATTTAAGTGAAGGTATTATCCAGAGATGTCATATGAAGTGCACATGACTTCTTTGACAAGGTAATTTTTGTGACTCATTGAGTTAAAAAGTAGTTTGACACAGATTGTTTTAACACATCAAATTATGGTTAATAAAAACATGCTTACTTACTTGCAGTTGCATAGATTTTCTTTTCCTTGTTACCACCTGAAACTTCAATGTATTTTTTTGAAATGTTGTGTGATGGACTTACACCAAGTACCACCGTCATTGTCCCGCAACTGTAGGAAACAATCTAAAAACAGTGGTGTATAATTTAATCAAATACAGCTACGTAAAATCCACTGCAACAAAAATCCTAAATATCCCGTAGAGTCCACCTATGATTTAATCACAACATACACCTCCATGAAACTCAGCTAAGAGTCTCATGGTCACTCTGGAGGAATTGCTGATATCGGCACCTCAGGTGGGATAATCTTTGGCAGACAAGCATTTAGTTGTCCACTCCACTAATCTGGGATTTATAGAATGCCAGATAAATTCATGTTCTGAACTAAACTGGCATTCAATAAATTCTCTAAAACCCATAAAAACAGCCTCTGAAATCATTTAGACGTCCAGTTTGCAGGTTGTCACAGGTGCTCCGGTGAGATGAAACCAAAATTAAGTCAGTTTGGACTATATGCTAAATACCACCACACATCAGATCGAACTTCCACTTGAAAACATCGTCTTTATGCTCACAGATAACCATCCATGTGAATTCACTGAGTTTGAGCTTTTCTAGGTGTTTGAGGTTAGCTTGTATTGAAAGGTGTTCTTTTAAGTTATTGACTCAAGAGGGCTGAGATTTTAAGCCACCCTTATCAGATTTGTATTTAATATAAAAACCGGTATCATTTTTGCTCAGATTCACAAGCTGCCTTACTTTGAGTTGACCGATCTCATTAAATCACAGTAAAATCTATTAACGATGGTTATAGTGGGACAAAATGAGCAAAAGGTCAAGGGCTCTGAATACAATTCGAAAGACCTGCATGAATATTGTTGTGTCCTGTTTCTGAAAGGAGTCTCAGCGCATTTGGAACAAATCCGATACTTTTATAACTTTTTCAAATACCCTGGTAAGTTTCGCTGAAAGTATGATTTTCATTTATTTTGGATTTCACTAAGTAATAGTGAAAAGTGTTAGAATGATCTGTAGAAACCAAAGCCTTTTCTGTAATGGGAACTGAAAAGAAACAACACATACTCAAACAGTCATTTTTAAACTGTCACTGTTTGGTATCTTGTCACTGCAATGGAGGCAATTCTGCCTAACTGGAGTATGAGATTTTCAGATAGTGAACATGTTGCTCAATAAGCAAGCAAGAAGCGCAGCATAAGCCTATGGTGTTTACAAATGGAAATAAAGATATACGTATGTAAACATAGGCATAGTAAGAAAAATAACTACTTAGAAACGGGGCACTTTTAAGAAGTTGGTACATCAAGTATTTACATGCACATAAACATTCATGACTTAATTCATGTTCAGAAAGCAGATCATATGTAGATGCTTGTTCAGGAGGAACATAAATATTAAGGTTGATGAACCTTTCAAGACAAATACATCTAATTTAAGTGTATTGATATGTTATTTTATGTAGTTCTCATGTACTGATGAAAATATATTAATAGATATATAAGCCCTAAGATGGTCATTGTTGGCACTGTACTTTCCACAGGATCTGCTAATCATTGTCTTTCACTCTGTTTTGAAGACATTCATCATTAACACAGGACAGATCGAGAGTGCAACAATTAAGTACGTCTGCAGAGGTTAGGAAAAAGGCAGCTAATATCTCTGTAAACCCCCCACATTCTGGACACAAACTGTTTAGACATTTACCTCCAGGTCGAAGCTAGCGAGTGCTATTTGCAAAACTACCTGTCATTGCAGAAAGCTGTTTCTCTCCCCAGGATGTCGCGCTGATGAATACGTCACAGTCCTAAAGCGCCCAGCTGGGCAAAGATGGGAACTGTGAGAGAGTTTCAAAAACACGCTCACCAAAAACATGTTTACAACACTCTAAATTATTTTAGCAAAATATTCAGCTGTCTGAGGAAACAAAGCATTTGGAACTATGTAAAGATGTGCCATCCTCTTATATCCGACATAAATCCACAGTATTGAAGGAAAAAAACTTTGTACATGCGATGGTAGTGTCGTGGTTTGTTGCTGCTTGTTTAGTACCAGGATGACTTTCTGGTATCAACTGAAGCCTGACTTGTGTTCTCTGCCAGAAAATGTTGAAAGATAATGCTAGGTCATTAGCTTTTTACCCTTAACCTCGAGTACACTTGGGACTCGCAATAGGTCAGTGATACATAGCAAACCGGCAAGTACAGCTCTGAAAACATTTTTTTGCATGGATGCATGTGCATGTGTGCCTACATGACGCACAACGTAAACACACTTCCCTTACAATGTTGCCATTTGGCCGTCAGGTCAACGCCGTCAGGAGAAGCAGATGAAGGAATCTCACTCTGAATCACAGAATCACTCAGCTTTAGTTGGTCGCCTCGCTTCCTGTCCTTTCTCTGTTAGTCATCAGGAAAAAGCGTCTAGAAGCTTTCCCGTCTAGATCCCTCTTTTACTTTCAAATAAGGTTTTGGTTTCATCCTTTTAAACTCAGGGTGAATAACGATATGTGATCATAGTAAGTAATGCATGTCTCAGTGACGAAGGAATTCCCTTTGAGGAAAGCTTTATAATTATTTATAGTACGAAATCCCCCTTGAATCTACTTTTATTGTGTGATTAAAATAGTCCTGGTCTCTGTGATTACACTTGTCTCCAAATATTTTGAAGTGAATTAAGTTATTTATTTTTAAATGTGTGTTCTTTTCAAACCAACATAAATTGATGTAAAAAAAAAAGAAACATTCTTACATTTCTAGATAATATGGATAATTGCTAAATAACAAAAGAAAACTAAAGAAAATGAGCATTTTTGAGTGAGGAATAAATTAAAATGGCTAAAATTAAATACGTATCATATTGGGTGCTGATGATGATTGAAGCTTCTGTCAGAAACCTTCATAGAAAAGACTTTGGCAGCTCAAGAGTCTGGTAAAGATTCAAAGACACAAATGAGCTTGAAATCAGTAACTTCACTGTCTGGAAAGGAGTCTATAAGTGGAGGATTTATAAAACAAACGCCAACAGCTGGATTTCAAAGCACAAAGAAGTATCTCCCAGATTAAAAATACATTTTTGTTGATATCTCAAGTTTAAAGAGTAAAACAATGTTAATTGTTGCTGTTTAAGTGAAATTAAAACATTAAGAGTCAACTTGAGTCAACTTTTAAACAGATGTCCTTTTTTACATGACTGCAGATGTAAAAAAATGTAAATATAAATGTATTTTATTTGGACAGTAACTTAGTTCAAAATGTGAAACTCCTGAGTTCACGAATGAAAAGTCAAAATTAGGTTTCAAGAGACGTTTCAATACTACGTCAGAGCAGTAAAGCAGCAGTAAAGCAGTGTGGTCAGTGACACTCTTCCTCTGGGAGTGTTGGCAGCAAAATAGCTTTCCTATATGCTGATGAGCTTTATATTGAGTTATATATTGGAACAAAATGTGGTAAAAACAGATGCAGTTGCAACAAAGCTGATTTAAGAATTTGATGAAAATTTACAGCCTGGACTTCCTTAATATCTGGGAATTGACACAGAATGAGCTGCTCTCTACCATAATGAACTGATTCAGTAATTCAGACACAAAGGTGCTCCAAGTATGCATTGACTTTCCTGTAGCAGAACTCCTTTAAGTTATTGGTGTTATATAATATTCAAATTATTGCAAACTGAAGCCAAATTTATTGAGCCTATATATTAACGCTGAATGAAATTGTTGAAAAATTTCAGTGATGTTCTAATTTGGGGATACGTCTTTATTAGTGTTTTGTGCAGCCAACCATCATGTGAAGCTCGTGTGTTAATGTCTCAGATTCTGCTCCAAAATGTAACATTTATTGGGCCGTTTAGAATAAAACGTTGACATGAAAAGGAACATCCAAAATAATCATTCGAATAAATGCATTTTTGACACTGACGGAGGAAATACGCTTGACCTGCTGTGCAGTTAAATTTTAAATATTGGTTTCACACCCGATTAAACAAAGAGCAGACACCAACATGTCAGAGACATTAGTTTAACACGAAAGCTTGACTCGTGTTTTTTAGGTGGGCTTAGTGACCAAGACTAAGGTTTATATGACTTGTAAAAGCAACAAATATGAAAAGAAATGTAAACTTTAACAATAAGGGAGAAAATTTAAATTTTAGTCCTGTCGATGGTCTGAGAAGTTGAGCTAAAACTCAAACTTGTGCACTAGTTGATAATTGCTAAAAGACAAGCACACACACATTTCTGTAAAACTCTTTATTTGAAATACAGTTTACTCAGAGAACAGTTTGATAGTAAAACCTATCTGTACTTTAATGCCACATTGCATCCAAAACATTATGCAAATTTTGTCAACCTATACAAAAATATTTTCATTTTCTGTAGAAAATACGATAGTATGAAATGAGATAGTATTCGACTGCTTTTTACTTTGACACACAAGAATTAATCATCTAAGCTCCTGAAACTGTGAAAAAGAAAAACGAGTAAAATCCAGTTTGAGAACTTAACTGCCTAATTTACATAAATCTAGCTTGAATGAAGCTTTGTCAATGTGAAGTATTTACCAACCCCCTGCTTCTAACATAATATCTTAAATTGATAAAGTCGCTATCTGACCTTGCATGGATGCAACATAAAGTCCACGCAAAACCAAAATGGAAGCTTGAAAGTTGAGCCTCCCTCTAAACGTCCTACTGTCAGAGAAGAGATGATGCTTTCTTATCCTCAGTAACTTTCAGTTCACTTCTTTGGTGCACATGAAAGTTCTATAGAATGTCTGATATGTTTAAAGGTGAATCTTGTCGAGCTGCTCAGGCAGTGATGGGCATGTTGTCCCTGTAGCACGAGGGCCTCTGGGGAACACTGTAGCTGCACAAGTCCTGGTAGATTCTGGCCATCTGCTCGGTGGCCACATCATCGCTCATCTCCACGTTTGGGCTGCTGGTGTAAGGCTGCGAGCGACGCATGTTCAGAGACTCCAGCATGTGTTGGCAGTTCACCATGGTGATCTGTTGTTGGAGGAGAAGAGAGGAGAGAAGATGTTTTTTGTTGCCGTTGTTGGATTTTTGTGTCTCTTCAGCAGATGCAGGTTTACTCGGCTGTTCTGCTGACAGGTGGACAAGGTCTTACCTGTAGAATGATCAGTTTGCTCTTGGCACTGCTGACGTCGTTCAGTTCTTCTCCAAAACACAGCGTCACAGATGGATCCGGAGCCGCAATCTGACCTTCCTGATAGAGCTGTAGAGCTGCAACATGTAGGCCACCATATTACATCATCGCTCCTCCATCACATCTTTGTCTTAACCATTGATTTTAGCTTTCCAAACATTGAGACTCACCTTGAAAAAACCTTCCTGTGTCAAAAATCTTGACTACAGAATCCCTCTCGAGTTTCCAGGGCATGGAGCCGTACTGGGAGCTGCCATCCCCCAGCCCGCTGCAGAAAACTCGACTCTGGCACAGTCTTTTAATGAAGATGCCCTCTTGGTTTGCACGCACCAGCACGCCTCTCTCCAGGTGACCCAGCAGCTTGCGGGTGAAGTAGCGCTGCCGCTCGTACTCTATAAGCTCCGCAGGGGGGAAGTGAACGTTCTGCATGCTGTCTGAACTGTAGGGGGCGCCACGACCCAGGTGCTGCTGGGGGGAAATCCGGCAGCCTTCTGGATGAGTAACCAGTGTGTTGTACATCAGCTTCCCTCCATAGTAGAAAGAGATCATCAACTGGGAGAAACCTAGAAATGGAAGAAAAATCTAAAGTTTAGAAATGATAGAATAATATGATGACACTTATTTTTAATTAACAGGTTTTATAGAATACCTGAATAAGGAACTGCTTTCATACCTGAGTTGACGTTGCCAGATGGCATCGGGTCCTGGTGCAGAGGAAAAGCTGTGAAGGACAAACAGAAGGCATGATTTTTCTTGTAATTCGTCTGTGTCTTACTGTAGTGGACTCAACCTCAGTGTCATGTCTGTCCTTTGCTGCATCATCAGAAATAGCATTCCCTTAGCACGATTTACAGAGAAATAATCACTTTAGTCAGCAGAGTTAAACAGGATATTAGTCAATTGTTCCATTGCAGAATTCAACAGACAGACAAGCAAACAGCTTGTATTTAGCACCTACAGCAGCCGGGACAAACGGCAGAGCTTTCCACTGGGGTTGTTTTTAATGGAAAAAATAAAAAAAAAGAAGTCAATGTCTCAGAAATACTAATTAGTATTTCTAAACTTTACATGAAATTTAGACGCAGATAAATTTTTGAATCTACGACACATAGAGAAATGCTAACAGTTCAAATAGTCAACATAAGAGCAATTGTTTAGTTTTTTTGTTTGTGTTTTTTACCATTCATGCTGCTCTGGGGCCAATACTCTGGGCTGGCCTGGATGCTGCAGCCGTCCTCCTGCAAAAAGACACACAGCAGTTTGCATGCGCCTGTGGTGTACGACGAGGGAGGAGGGCATGCATGCTGAATGCAACAAGTGTTGAAGGAGACAACAACAGTGTGACACTGAAGGCGAAAAAATGTCGCGAAAGCAGATAAATACAAAGAGGTGATGAAGTGGAGAGCATCGAGCCGCTAAAGCAAGCGTGAAGACGAACTCTCTCAAATGAAAGGCGGTTCTGTACCTCCTTAATGAGCTCCTCTATTTCTGTAGGGCTGCAGGCCATGTCTGTGTGGTCACCAGAGCTGCTGGGACCTGTCATGGTCATCACTGACATTTTACCATCTGAGGGAGGGGGAAAAAAACAAACAAACACGTGTTATGATTCTGTTGGAGATTTTACAGAAATAACTTAATTGTGCGTTATCGTTACAAGTGAGGCGGTTTAAAGGAAAACCCACGTTTCTGCTCGTCTTCTGGCACGATGCGGTACACCTTGTATGGCTCAGAAATGTCCAGCTGTGACCTCTCTGTTACTTCCTCAAAGTCAGGGCTTTTGTTGAGGGCACAGCGGAGTCTGGTCTTCCATGTTGCAGGCTCAGCCTTATCCCCCTCCTTAAACTTGCCTTTAAACACAGCCCATGCCTGTGGAGAGGGCAAGAAGCCAAAAAAATAAAAATAAATACAAAATATCAAGCGTGTCAAAAGAATGAAAAAGAGAAAGTAAGAAGGTGAGCAAAAAAGAGAAAGAAAAACAGAAAGGAAATATA
>CAEGAF010029980.1:0-58304 GCA_903067075.1 Micropoecilia bifurca | reverse complement strand
CCCCCTCCCCCCCCGCCCCCGCCCCCCCCCCCCCCCCCCCCCCCCCGCCGGCCCCCCCCCCCCCCCGCGCCCCCCCCCCCCCCCCCCCCCCCCCCCCCCGCGCCGAGGCGACAGCAACACTCCGTACACTTGTTTTTTTTAATTAACTTGTCAAAGTCTGGTGCCTCCATCAGACTGAGACGAATACTTGGCACTTTTTAGACGGATGATTTCACTTCCGGTGCCTTCAGATAAACGCCTTTGAATTTTACCTGGACTCTGTAACCCTGAGAAGCTCAGAGTTTAAAAGATGTAAAGATTTGGACAGCATTGACTGTGTTGCAAGTTTAATTCTGTTGAACCTGATCATTTCTGCAGCATCCAAAGACATTACAGTCCATCAGAATCCCTTAGTAATGGAACCCAGTCAAAGTTTCACTTCCTGCAGAATGAAAAGCTGCACATTATGTGCAATGTATCGATCACAAAGCACTGCATGTTATAGATGGGTGTCTATTTCATATTTGTCAAGTTGCAGAAACACCAAATTTTACAAAATATTTTCTAGTGCAAATATCTTACTATACTTAAAAGAAGACAAAACTAAGATACAAATAACATTCAGCAAGATATAAAAGCTTGTTTTAAGTCAATAATTTCTCAACATAGATGAGGCAGATTATTTCACTTATAATGAGACTTTTTTTCCTGTGTTGTACATGAAATAATTATTACTTTTTAATCAGTTTTAGGGAATTCTTTCCTTTAAACAAACTCCTATTTCTGTTTCAGTGGCTGCTGTACATCACTGCATTCAGCCCTGAAGTTTTAGTTACGCCATTGTCACATAAATAAATATGTTTTTAGACGTGATGCAGAAACATTTTTTAAAAATCTCTTTGGTTAAGCTTTATTTTCAAACAAGACAGAATCTAAAACCCCTGCAGCTGTTGCAAACATAGTTATCACTTATTTTTTATTCTTAAAAGAAACGTGTGTGACTGAAAAAACCTAAATCCTCTTAAATCCATTTATTCTCATGTTCAAGTACAAACAGAGCAGCAGAAAACACACACAGAGTTGACACACTAATTAACTGTGTTGATATCTTTATCCACTTTAAATTTGCTGTTTATTTCAATAAAATGTTAGCAGAAAAACAGATAAGAGTTAGAAAAACTAGTGATGAGTTGTGCAGGCACCCTGTTGCTGTTGGATCAAGTAAAACCTAGATTAACTAAGATACTGTATGGGCTGCGAAGCTCCAATGTGCGAGGGGGAAAAAAAGTCTCTGTTCTGGTAATAAAGTCTTTCAAAGCCCGAAAGCTTATCACTGCAAAATAAGCATCTTGCAACTGGATTACAACTCTCATGCTTGCAAGTGTTTTCACACTCCAGTCCAGATGGGAGCTTCGTTCTGTAACCTAAATAGAAGCTTCTTTCCTCCATCTTTTGTCTTTGATATTGTAAATGTGACACACTATACAGTCGATTAATTCGCCCAGCCAGTACAAATATTTGGAGAGGAGCTAATACTCCATCAGCTGTGTTTATTTCCTTGTATTTGTCTCCCAAAAAAAAACTGTGAAGGAGACTCATTTCAAACTTGTTCTGAGCAAACAGAGACAAAATGCAGATTTGTTGAGCTCGTAGAGAATTAATGCACTCTGATTTATTCATTAATTGGTGAACGAGACCCAAGAAGAATCAATTTATTATTAGTTGGACGGCTTAAACTACGAGTTGGAAAAATGTCTGATTGTAGGAGGGAATTAGGTTAGATAATAGATTCAGGTGGAAAAGAATTATTCAGATCTTATTATTTTTACACTTCAAAACTGAAAATTGTTTAATTTTCTGGATTAGTTGAGACGATTTAGGCAACAACTCAAATCTACTTACAGTTTGGTGAAAGCCAAGATCCTCTGAAGAGTTTCTATGATATATAATCTAAAATAATGAAGAATAAATGATGTAACTCTATAAAATACTAACAATAAATATAAGTATCAGTAACAATACACCAAAAATCAATTGGTAAACTAAGAAGTTCAGCAGCTCAGAGAACTGGGGAACAGGAAGACATTTATGGTTTTAAAAACAAGTTAAAAATATTAAAATGATGATAAAACAGGAGTAATATTCTCTTTTTTCTGTGTATTTAATGATTCTCTTACATGTTGCAGACAGATTTTATGTTTCAGCTCGAGTTTACAGAAAAGTGAACAAATCTTCCAGCTAGCTAACAGCTACTCATAGCTCCTCTGTTTTCGCTCATTTTAGACATTTACAACTCAAATAAAAAATATTTGGCGTTTACCTTTTTAAAAGAAATATAATTTTTTTCCCAGTTTTGTTAGCTGAACATCCTCTGTTGCTCTAAGCTACGTTTCCACCTGATCAGTCGATTGATACCTCAATGACTCTAAATTTGCTCAGCAACTCTTTCTATTAACTGAAAGTGTCGAGAAAAAGATAAACTGGTACAGAAATTAGCTCAACCACCTTCATGCTGGTGTTTGGCACCTTTAAACATTTTATCCAGCCAAACTGGACTGGATGACATGCAGAGAAAACAAATACATTTTCTTATTAACTTTCAGGAAAAGCAGTGAAATATTAAAATCAATCCAGACTGAATGCTAAGTCAGCAGGCCGTCTGCAGGAACGTGCTCCTGCTTTTTGTAGCAGTTAATTGATGAGTTGCAGCTACAGTAAAAACCAAGCACTGGTAAAAGCTTTTAAGAATTTTAATAACACATTTCTATACTTTATAAAGCTAATGTTAGCAGCAGAGATATAAGTGACTGCGATGAGTTTATGTCACATTTCATCCATTTACCTTTCAGCTGATCAGTCAATTGATACCTGGATAACTTTAAACTTTAAGCTATCAAGATAAAAACTGGATAACTTTTACTAACTTTGGTAAACTCTTAGAGCAAAAGTGCCAGACTACAGAATGTTTTATGTCTTAAAATCAAATCAAAGCAGTTTTTATCCATATCCTACCAAATTACATCGATACATAAAAATGTTCCAAATTATTTGATTTTAAAAAGTACTTATAAACTGCAGAAAAAGTTAATTAGTGATATTTTAACTGTTTGTCAATGGAATGGAATGAAATGAGTTTCACACTTCAGTTGTAGAAAATGGTTAAGGAAATAAAGTGTAGAAAAACTAACATTATTCCATGGTATATGGATTTTTCCATACTGATCCAGATGTGAAATCCAGGTTGGATGTTTTACATAAAGAAAGACCTCAGAACATCAAACTTTTCCAGGAGTTTTAGTTACCTCAAAACTCCTGGATTTAGATTCACTTCAAGTGTAACTTCAACTGTCAGGTGTTTTATTTCAGTTTCTAAGATATCTTTTGGTAGATTAAACTGGCCTATTTTTAAATTGGTGAGAATTTTACATTACATTAAAGTTCAGGTAACCAAATTCCTAGTCAGAAAATGGTAATAAATAGTATTCTTTGTTACATTAATTAACAGAAAGCTTGTCCCTTCATGCTTCACAGCAAAAACACAAAATCTTATCAAGTATTTTTAGTGGAAATATCATTTGAAATAAGACTAAACTAATTTATTTACAAGTAGCTTTTCAGAAAAATATAAAAGCTTATGTCAGTAATTTTTGTATTTAGATTTTAAAAAGTTCCACTTTTTTCCAGTAATGACACATTTCTTCTGTTTTTAAGTGGGGAAAAAATAGTGTTTTACCGATATTCTTGGTAAAACACTTCATCTGAAGCTAATCCTGTAAATGAAGAGAAAAGGTTCATACCTTCCTTTATTCAGAGCATTGAAACACTCTGTTCACAGTGATCTGCTTTAGATACCATGTTGGACCTCTTGTAAATTCTATGCGGCTTTAATCAGTTTAATTTGACGTCACCATTCAATATTTTCCCATTAGCTCCAACGTGAAGCCAGTGGAGTGTCTGTAATGAACCTTATTAATCACAACCCTCATTTGGAAAAGTCTCTGTGACCCCCAGCCTCTCCACCTGACTCGCCCGCCCGTCACGCTGCCCTCCGTCTGTCTGATGAGATTCCTCTGATGCTTCACGCTGACATATTCAGACTATTGTTCCGCCGCTCTGGGCGGCACATCTGGGCCTCCATCTTCTCCAAATCTTCTCTTCTAAAGAGAATAAACTGGAAGGAGAGAAAATTGCTGCATTTCATTCATCAGTTTCTCATTTTTCAGTTTCTCAGAGCAAACTGTTAGTTCTCCAGGTTTTCACTAACTGTTAGTTAGCAAAGTCTCAGGTTTTGATTTGTGCACAGCTTGGTGATTTTTATAGTGTTTGAAACATACAATAAAATAACTTAGCTTTAATGTATATGCACTGTGAAAAACATCAAAAATATCCAAAAATCAGTAGAAAATGCACAAAATGTGAGTCCTGGAGCTGAAACTGTATTAGATTTAAAGCAGGTTTATGTAACTGGGTCTGAACTGCTTTGTGAAATGTCTTCAGGTGACGACTGAAAGAAAATGACTCAGCTGAGGTGAAATAGAAAACGCATGAATTTGACCAACATTCAGGTGAAATCTGACCATGGACCTTCCTGGTTCCAAACTGGGATGAACATTTAGACCAGATGAAGGTAGAAAAACAACTGCTTCAAATAATCATTTCCATCTTTAAGCAGAAACATCATCACCTTTAACAGAGATTAGCTCTCATCTGGCTTTTCCTGAAGGTTTGGGTGAATTTGAATTGCTCCCTGCCAAGCCAAACCCCCGTTTTTCCTCCGATCAGGGAAGCTGGAAAAGGTTTGACCGTATTGCGGCGCACCTGCTTCACCCGCTCAGCAGACCCCCCCTCCGCCCGGCCCCCCCCCCCGCCCCGCCCTGCGCCGTTAAACCCGTAAAATCCCCTGAACTTAGCCGCTCTGATGGCCGCAGCCAAAACAGCATCTGATGTGCCTTATTTGTTGACTGTGTTAGATTAGTTGCAGAGGGTACGAGTCGAGGGGCTTTACCATGCAGAGACGGAGCGCCCCCCCCCCCCCCCTCTCCACCACACACACACCAGCCTTGCCAAATAGTGAGAAATGGAAGACGCTCCAGCTCATCTGAAGCCCCTCGCCGCAGTCGGTCCGCGGCTCCCGGGCCAGACTGTGGAGCAGAGACCGTCAGGAAGCCCACCGTCCGACCCGCCACTGGAAGCCCACCGTCCGACCCGCCACAGGAAGCCCACCGTCCGACCCGCCACAGGAACGCGTCTACGAGACGTTTCCATCTGCAACAATCTGCTTTTGTTTTCCGCTCAGACAGCGAAGCAGGTGTGCACACATCAGAGGAGGGACTGAGTGCCAGATCAAACTTTTTCAGTCACTCCACTCACAATTAAGATCGACTCTGTTCTGCTCTTTGTCTTCCTCTGTGTTTCTATGGCAGATGGTCCTGCAGAATCAAGTTCCTGCTAAAAACAGGAGCGTCAGACTCGGTTTTATTTGAGGCCAAAGGGCAGAATGCAGCGATCAAACAACCCGTTAACACTGCAAAAATATAGGAACTATAGGATATAGGAGCTTGTTTTAAGTCAGTAATACTTGAATAGGGATTAAAAAGTTCTTTTCACTTATAATGAGACATTTTTCCATCTTTTAAATGGAAAAAATCTACCAGCATATCTGATACTTTTAAGGAATGTTAAAGAATTACTGACTGACAAAAAGCTCCTATATCTCACTGAAAAGTTGCTTGCAAGTTAGTTTTATCTTATTTCAAGTGTACTGATATATTTGCACTAGAAACTAGAGCAACTACAAACTAGTTTTTGCAACAAATAATCTGTTAAATTTCTCTGAGTTCAATTTTTAAATTTTTTTATCATCTTTTCACATTATTGAAGTTTATATGAATAAAAACTCATTTGATTTGAGAGATAAAATAATACTTAAGCCCTCAACTGTTATCTTAAAGCTCAGTTAGCTCAACATGAGGGGCCGTATTTGGCCCCAAGGCCTTGAGAACCAAACTGGCTCTGTTTTAGGAAGCTGAATGTGTGACACAACAATCTCTGTCTGATTTCTTCACAGGATCAAATGTCGTAATTATACAATGCAAACATGTCAGAATTACTACATAGAGGCAGAAATATCCACGAACCATCTGACTGAAGAGCCAGATGAAATGTTCAGATCACACAAACATGAGAATCATATTTCTAATAGTTCATGTGAAAAAAGTGGCCTGGATTGTTGTGCAGGATATTTTCTCTTTCTGGTGTCATTATTGATACTAAAGACATAAAACAACTGTATTCTGCTGTTTTTGATTTGTTAGATCACACAAATTTCTTACTTTTGTTCAGCAATCAGCCCATTTTATAAGATAAAACAATTCAAATTCACCCAAACTTTCAGGAAAAGCCAGATTAGAGCTAATCTCTGTTAAAGGTGATGATGTTTCTGCTTAAAGATGTAAATGATGATTTGAAGCAGTTGTTTTTCTACCTTCATCTGGTCTAAATGTTCATCCCAGTTTGGATCCAGGGAGGTTCATGGTCAGATTTCACCTGAATGTTGGTCAAATTCATGCGTTTTCTATTTCACTTCAGCTGAGTCATTTTCAAACAGTTGTCACCTGAAGCAGTTCAGACCCAGTTACATAAACCTGGTTTAAATCTAATACAGTTTCAGCTCCAGGACTCACATTTTGTGCATTTTCTACTGATTTTTGGATCTTTTCCATGTTTTTCACAGTGCATATATATTAAGTAATTTTACTGTATGCTTCAAACACTACAAAAATCACCAAGCTGTGCACAAATCAAAACCCGAGACTTTGCTAACTAACAGTTCCTGTAAAGCTGGACTAAGAACTAACAGTTTGCTCTCAGAAACTGAAAAATGAGAAACTAATGAATGAAATGCAGCGATTTTCTCTCCTTCCAGTTTATTCTCTTTAGAAGAGAAGATTTTTTAAAAAATTGTTTTGTTTTTCCCCTCATTATTTTCTCAACCCATTAAAACCGTGTAGGAACCCTGGCAGTTGAGGTTATTTCTGAATATTCCAGATATTTTTCTGCATATTTTGTTTTTCGATTCCACATAAATTGCACATATTTCAATATTTGGCTGCATTTTCTTTACACGTCTTCCAAAAATATTCAGTGAGCTCATGTTAGTTCCTCAAACAGGCATTAATGGATCTAATTTAGGGTTCGTGTTTGAAATCAGGTGACAGTAGGGACAGGAGGTTCGGGGTGTGTGTGTGTGTGTGTGTGTGTGTGTGTATGTGTGTGGTGAGGCAGTGGAGGATTCGCTGTGTGAGAGCTCCCTCTTGGTGTCAGTCGGCCTACTGTTGGTGGAGCCTCACACACACACAACAGAAGAAGCCGGGACTTTACAGGAAGCACCGTTTTGTTTTGTTTTTGTGTGGCTGTCATTAATGCAGCAAGTTGACAAGTTGATGATTTACTTTGAACTTTTGCTTTTGGGAAAATCGTCTCTGAAATTCCCATAAAAATGGAAATATTCTGTTTGCCACCACAACTTTAATGCTTTTACTTCTTCATCTTTTTTTTCGTAAAACAAACCAGGAACCAAACATTGCGTCGATCAAATTGAACTGTTAGGATAAAAATTGAAAGAGACAAAGTATGAAGTGAAACCAAACTTTTAATGCTGCGTCTTTGTCTTTTCCAGGGCCGCTGTGTTAATTTCAACCGTGTGCCGCATCAGATGAGCAGAACTACGGTGTGACAGCGACGGACGGAGCTCCTGGCTGCGGACCAGACAACAAATTCAGGGTTATTTTGGTTTTGCCAACGTTTCTTGCAGCTGGAACCACTACACGTTTCCCCGGCCGTCACTTTTTACACCGAGCTTCCTCTCTCATTCTCACACGTAGATCTCTGCATCATACCGACTGAAACATGCAATGTTTTAATGTTATTTTTAACCTCTAACTTATTTACTGCCTGATTCCGAATCTTTTTCTTTTGTTTTTTTATAAAAAGAGTAAAAAAAAAAAAGCCTTAGCGCCTCAGAACTCAGCACTCAGTCTGTGTTAGCTTTTCATCTGCACCAAAGGCTTAACATATTCTGACCATATTGTGCCTTCTGAAAAAAAGCCTGGTTTCATGGACACAGACGGAAACTCTCTATAAAAAAAGAAAGAAAGGGGCAGTTTGCCGTTGGCGTGGAAGTGGGAATAATCCCAGCGGGGCCTCCGAAGTGCAGGAGTCCGTTTTCCTTTTGGCAATGTCTCATCTCGACTCTTCTCCAACTTCAGCGGCGCTGGATGCCCGGCGGCTGCCCTCTGACTGGCTTATCCTGTCATTTTATCACTGAGAAGTGCACACGCATGACAAATTGTAGACAGGACGCCCCAAGGTGTTGGAAGGCACCAAGACTTTGCCCTTTAGTTTTTTTTTTGTTGTTGTTCTTACAGATACCTTCCTTTCATTATGCGCTCGGGACAAGGAAATTAATAGAGCGTTATCGGACCGCAGGACAGGCTTGTGAGCGGGACGCGTCTCCAGCTACGTTTGAGGGATTGATGCCTTCCAGACCTTGACATGGCGCTTGGTGTTTTCGGTTCAGTCTGCTCTCTGCTCAGTAAGGCGTAGCGCATCACGGCCGATAAACAGGCCTATCAGTTAGGACTTAAGCTACAGATGCAGCTGCTCTCCCTTCGCCTGCGTCACAACTCGCCCGTTCCCCCAGCGCCGGAATATCAAAGTTTAATTAAAATAATTAAAGGCAACAGCAAGCAGCAGCCTGTGAAGACTTGGCTGTCTCTTTTTTTTATGCCTTTTTGACTTTGAATGACCTATAACTGTGCAACAAAAAAGGAGGACACGGCGCCACGGCGACGGTCCGCCACGTCCAAAACGCAAACCCAAAGCAACGGATGCGACGGACGGATAAGTATTGTTCATTTCCAGAAATGATGCCCCCCTTGCCACCCTGATATCTCCCCCCGAAAAATCCGGGGTTACATATTTATATTTATTGTAGACTTCTCAAGCGCGCTGTCATGACGCCAATCCTAAATGATGTTAGTGTGAGCGGAAACACTGTGGGGGAGGAAAGGGGGCAGCTGAAGAAAAAGGCTCGAATGATCCAGTCACTTCGGATACCGTACTTCAGACGCAGAATGGATATTCGAGTCGAAACCTGACAAAGCGTGCCGGCTTTGACGGGAAGCGGTATAGACAATGACCAGTGGCTGGGTCAGTGGGATGTCTCCGTGCAAGCAGGGAAGCTTATCAAATGACACTAAAAATAAGTTCAACAACCATCAAGTTTGAGGGGGAAATGGGTCTCACATTCGGTGGTACGTGAGACGGGGCGTCGGGCAGCCAACACGCGCTAATTATTCCTTTGTTTAGGCGCCGTCCTGATTGGACGGACATGAATAATCCCAGGTCCAATCCTCGGGCTGCGCTGGAATTTCTGTCCTGATTTAAGCGCTTTTAGCTCCTTGCATAATTTTGCAGGTTGACATTTAGTTGAGCGTCTGACTCTTTCTGAAATTTGAACACGTAGGCGGTGTCTGCTTTATGTTGCCACTAAGAGCGCAGGAACGCTGTTAACCTGGACTAATGAGGTATTTACATGGCAGTCACAACACGTCACCCTCTGAGAGCATTATTACACATCCTGGTTACACCTAGTGCTGTTCATAGAAAATTAAAAACAATAGAATTTTTTTTAATCATAGCAATTAAAAAATCAATTATTTTTGTAATTTTTTTTACCTGTATTTGTTTGAAATACTGCAATTTCTGGTTTTTAATCAACATTTCCAATGTTTCTTAAATTCACATTGAATTGCATGTTTTTTTTTTGTTTTACACACCGACCAGCTCAAAAACAAATCAATTTAAGATCATTCTGTCTAAAAATGACGTTTTTTGTATTTTCAGCACCTTAAAATTCAGACTTGAGTCACACAAGTTGGACGTGTGAGCTGCAGACTGAAACACCAAAAAGCATGTTTCTCTTTATTTCTTTTAAATGTTCTATTATTGTATTTAAAGCTTATTTCTGTTTTACACTGTTTTTTATTATTAAAATCTGTTGTGTCAAATACACAAACAGTGAAAAGCAAATGGAGAGTTGAGTTTTTTTTCTGTGGCTTTTATTAACACCATGTCTGCTGGTAGGGGTGGACACGCTGAAGGCTATCTTTAATTGGGCCCTTACAGATTTATAGGGCCCGACAGTGAACGTGATTATACTGTGTGTGTGTGTGTGTGTGTGTGTGTGTGTGTGTGTGTGTGTGTGTGTGTGTGTGTGTGTGTGTGTGTGTGTGTGTGGAGGAGTGGAGGAGTGGACAGTGTGTAGCCTCTCCCCTGGTGAAGTCAGATACCGGGGGCACCAAACACAAAATAAATCTGAATCCCTCTGAGGTTTCCATCGCCCTAAAAACAAGTTTTTAGTGAAATATGTGTACTGGTGCAAAGTGTGACAACACGCGACCTCAGGTGTGTGTCTGCCTTACACACACCCACATACTGAACAGTCTGCAGCCCAGCATTCATATCCCACCACTCACCAAAAAACTAGGTTTTCAGGTCAGAGAATTGGAGTGAAATCATGTTGAGTTGGTCCAAAAAATGAGTCTTGAAAATCACTGAAAACATCGGAATTTGTTTTTTGTATTTTTAAGGTTTTATTTGTTTTGAATCCTATGATTAAAACTAAAAACCCATAACTTGTTTAATTTTTAAATCAAGCCTTTGTAGCTATAGAAACACACACAATCAACATTTCAACCTGGAAACTTGTAAATTTTGCATTGAGGATCTATGTGATCTCAAACATGACAATATTTTAAAAACATTCTTTGTCAATCAAAGCAAAATACAGTCAAGTTCTGGTATTACAAATTATTTTTGGCAGACTGCTGTTAATGCTTTTTTTTATACAAAAAATAAAACATAACACACAATTTAAAATGTCTAAATATTTAATATTTAAACTCAAGTAAATTTGTCATAATTAAAACAAATATGGCTCACAAAACAAACTTTAGATACATGATTGAAAACTGAAATAACAAAAACACCCATCTGTTTTCTGCTCAATGATTTAATTCAACAAGTAGAAGAAAAATTATAATAATGACAATATGTAGAGATAGTTGGCAGAAAAAATAAAATAATATTGACTTGGACCATTTCAGCCAGTAAAGAACAAAATGAAAACGCTACATCAATATTTTTAATTAAAATCAGAAATACATGTAAATAATTTAACTGTTTTGTGTCAATTTCTTCTTTTTATTTATCAGTTTCACATTAAGAGAAATTTAACTAACAAGTCTAACAAAAGCAGAAATAAATACGTTTCTATGCTTATCAAATAAAAGCAGCTCTAATACTTCCCTCTGAAATTGTTGCCCTTCCAAAGACAGACAATTAATCGTATTAATCCCTCACAAAGAAAAAGCAGGAAGATGAATTTCATGTGTCGTTCTGGGAAAATAAGCAGTTGGAGGACGAAGCCTTTGTGGAGTTGTGAAGAAAATCTGCCTTGATTATTTTCTGTGAAACAGTTTTTTTTTTGTTTTTTGTTTTTGTTTGTTTGGAGCAAAATGATCCAACAACTGTCAGGCTCTAAAATTTGGTCCAGTTTGTAATCTTGTCAGCCTTTATTTTAATGACTTTAATCAAACATTTTGGCAAGTTTTACTTACAGCTTACTGAGGAGGTGGTTTGTCCGAGACGTTCTGATAAATAAAACTGTAAATGATTCGTCTGCAGTTAAAACGATTTCAGTCTTTTTTATTCTGATAGTTTGATTTCACAGTTTACTTCCTACTTGTAACTGACCAGTTCACCTAAACCACAAATGTCCTGTTTAAATCTCAGCTTTGTTCAATTTCGCTTAATTCACTTTGATCAGTCGTGAGCTCAGATCAGCAGGGAAGAAAATATTCAGGGGAAAACTTTAGTTTTCATGCTTCTAGTATGAACTGAAGCAAAGTGTGTGATTCAGATGAAGCAGCTATTAATGGATGTGTAGGATCTGCTCTTTGGTTGTTGTTTTTTAAAAGATTTATTGTAACATAGATTCAAAAAAATAAATTTAGACGAGGGAATTTAAAAGTGATAATTTAAGTGAACAACAAAAGAAACGCTATGTTAGATTTCACAAATCTGGATAAGAGTTGGTAAACTGACTGTTGGTGTCACATTAAATTTAACTAATATGGTTTTTTGCAGAAGAAATAGTAAAGTAAACAGATATCAAACTGTTATGTTTTCAGATCTGCTGCATCACTTTTATATTTTTGTTATTAATCTGATATAATTCAAGACAAATTTACATTTATCAGCACTCTAATGTTCTTTAATGCATTGTTTACACATAAAACCTTCTTTAATTTAAAGAGAATATATCAGTTTAAGTCCCACCTTTAAAAGAAAAATAAATTACCAACTTATTGTTTTTGTGTTCAAACCACTTTTTAAAAGCTCTCCACACCAAATCAATGCAACAGTGGCAAATAAGAAGTAGATAAAGGGCCTAAACTGGATCTATTTTATCACTGAGAGAAGATACTGACTTCTACCTTTTGCTCTTCGTGTTGTTACTGTTAAATTCACTGTAACAAACAGATCATCCTGGAGAACGAAGCAGAAACATTTCTGCTGCTCCGACTGTCCCAATGAGTTCAGTGTCCAGATGACTTGCACAAAACATTTCAAGGTTTCATGATTAAAAAAACTTCTGTTCTATATTTTTAAATGCTGTAAATGGGAAGCCAGAGAAAGAGCTGGAAGATCCTGACTTCTCTTCAGCTGGTTAGAGTAGAGTGAAAACACGTTGCCCCTCACCCACCTGTTGCTGCACACTGCTAATTAAAAAAAATACTGGCTGCATTGGCAGATTATTTCACTTCTTACCTGCCTGGGTAAAATATATTTTTAAAAGTGAACTTATCTGGCACTTTCCCATCAGTATTAGCTTAAATCAAGCTGAAAAACAACTTATAAGTTAGTTTTGTCTTATTTCAACTGATTTACACTAAAAACTAGAGAAAAATATCTTGTAAGATTTGATGCTTTTGCAGTGATATGTGTATATGTGTTTACATTTTATATTAAATATTAAATACTTGGTGTAGATTTCATTATTAATATAAGGATATTTGTTATTGTCAAGAGACATAACCGTTCAGTTTCACTTATCTGTCCATTAAACAGCGACATAAAAACACTACGAGTCCAAAAAATGAGCAATAAACAGAAAAATATTCAAAATTTTCCAGAACTGCAGAGAAGCTCAGTTTATCCCACCAAAATGCTCACCGCACACTTTCACTGTTTTCTAATTTCAACAAATAACTTGCTTGTTTGTTTAATTGCCTTACAGCAGAGCCTGTTCATATATCATACTGCCACTCAAGCTTAAACGTCAGGCAATATGTAAATTCGCTCCGTACAAAGAGACACATCGCCATGCAAGAACAAACAGAATAGTTTGGAGATGAAAAAGACATCTGAGAAAAGAATAAAGGAGTCGACTTACCCCAAGATGTTGTGTGTTGAAAGAAGCTTAGGCGCTGCAAATATTTTCTCTTTCTTTTTTTCCCCTGCAAAGTTTTCTTAGTGGAAAATTCACAAATATGATACAAAAGACGTACATGGCAGGGGAAAAAAATCAGGCAAAGTTGGAAACTTCATCCCCCTGAAGTAAGTGGATCTGACTTTTGGAAGGGAAATTATTCACAATTTAACCTGGAGAGGGTGGAACGAACATCTAATTAGGAATAAAGAATCACATGACCACAACACAACCAGAAAGTCTTTACTTTCTTCTATTTTTACGACAAGGGGAAAACCACAAAGCAAACTCCTAAATCCACCCTGAGCTGCGCCACAAGGTTCTGTTTTCACAAGTTGATGGCGGCTGCTTAGCCGCCATTAAATTTCAACCTCCACTTCCCCTGATAAAGTTTCCCTGGCAGGCAGGGAATGGGCTTATGCAGCTGTTTCCCCTCCCAAAGCTTCGTCTGGCTTCCCAGGTTATCCCAATTTCCACAGTTGTCTGTGAGATTTGGGAAACCGTGGGATGAAATGGCCGACCGCTGTGCGAGCCGCCCAGACCCCGTCGGACGCAGAGGGCAGACAGGCTGCCCCCAGAACAGCTTGTTAGAGTTGACACTCGATTTTATGCATTGTATTTCTGAGAGCATTACAAGTAAATCCCCTCTCAGGCGATACGGAGGGGCTGCTGTAGGGCGACGGCTGTGGAAATGCAGGTGGGGGGATTAGCAGAGCTCCACGGTTCGGGATTTCAGGGCTTTATGTTGATGTTCTTTCCCGCCAGCTTCCTGTGAATTTTAAAGCCCAATATACTGTATGTGCTGGTAAAGATTTAGGACCTCTGTAAGATGATTAGGCTGTCGATTTGTGACGGTTTACAGATATTTCTAGACAACAGTAAGATGGAGGAAATCAATACGTGTCAATCCATAAAGCCCAGATTAGCCAGAAGAAAACACTTGCTCTCAACATGAATGGTGTTTTACTTCTGCTTATTCTTTTACTTCTTTTTAGTGTGAAAAAATGACAAAACATTGAATCAGCTATTGAGAAGTTTTTAGGTTTGAATCCTGGTGGTCTGGACTGGTTCTCACTACACTGCAAAAACACAAAATCCCACCAGTTTCTAGTGCAACAATGAAACAAGACAAAACTGCCTTACAAGATACAGGAGATTGTTTTAAGTTAATAATTCCTTAATAATTTAAAAAACATACTAATTTCACTGTTGGATTATTGTTATTATTATTATAAAAAATCTCTAATTGTTGATTTTTTTAAAAAGTACTAGTTCTATTGGCAGATCATTTCACTTATAACAACATTTTTGAAGTAATCTGTCAATACTTTATAAATATTACGGAATTATCAACATAGACTCCTGTATCTTGCTGAAAAGTTACTTAGTTTGTTTTGTTTTATTTCAGATATACTAAGACATTTTCACTAGGAAATAGACCAAAATACTTGGTAAGATTTTGTGTTTTTGCAGTGCGTTTTTAGAGTTTTCCCCTTTTTTGTGTTTGTTTTTATGTAAGTAACAGAAATATAGTTTCTAGTGTATTTTACCTGCATGAAATAAACCCAGACTCATTGTGAAAATAACAGATGGGTAACACATGCGTGGCGTTTCCTCTCCCACCTGCAGCTACACATGAATAAACCCCTCTTCTTTTAAAAAGGCTGCATTTGCACCTGAATCTGAGTTCAGTGACGCTGCTGCTAGGTATGAAATAATGATGGCGCAACATGTGTGCTGAAGCTCCGCGGGGCGATGCGTGGAGTCAGACGGCCGGGCGAGCTCACCTGTCGGGCCGGAGGGGTCGTCAGGCCGTCTGGAGCCTGCTAATGATCAACCCAAAACATAATGGCTGTCATCTGTTAGCAGGGGCCGACGCGGGCGGTTCTGCGGCCCGGCTGATGGACAACCCTCTGAGCCAATGGCGGCGGGCTGCGGGGGCCTGGGCTGACCCAGTGGGGGCGGAGGAGCGGCTGTGGACCCGGGTTGAGTCACCTTGCCAGCAGCGGTCTTTAATGAAGCCAGAAAGGAACATTGGCTGGAGGTGTCTGTGTGTAATCATGTCACATTTCCAAAGAGGCCCGAGCAGAGGAGGCAGCAGATCGCCTCTGACTTCTCCAGCAGATGTTTGGAAATGGTGCTAATGTAGTGGATCATGTCTGTGGGTGAACAAGCTGTGAGGACTTCTGATGCTAATAAGAACTGAGTTAACTCTATGATTTCTATGGTAACAGAAATGTGCAGTCAAAATATGTTCACCACGGCGTGATGAAGGAGTTAGGTTTTATTTCTGTTATACTGAAACTACTGTGTTGTGTTTAGCTGTGACTTTCGTTGAACAGGTTAGGATAGGATTGGTATCGGGTATACTAAATATGTTCATTACATTTTTTGTAAAACATCGTTCTTAGATAAGATTTTTGTCTTCTCAGCTCTAACTATTTTAGCTCCTTTCAGAATTAGCTGTTTTAGGGCGTCTTGTCACTTTAAGTCCACATTAGCTGCTGCTGGCCACGCCCCCAACTCAACATTTACACTCCAATGTTTAAATGGCTACGCAATTACGCAACTGTACATGTTTGAAAAGCAGAAGTTAAGCCTCCTGCACAACCAACGGGAATGCAGCAGAATGACTTAAATGGTAAGTCAACAATAAAACTCTTGTTGTTTCCAGCAGCCATTGGACAGCGATAAAACCAGCTAATCAAATGTGCTGGATCTCCACTTGGGTTGCTAGGTCACAAGGTTTTCACAGCGCTCCAGTTTATTTTAATGAAAGGAGTAGAAAAATATTTGTTTCTATAGATTAATGACAGTTCAGTTGCAGTCATGTCATAAAAATAATATTTTTGTGACTTTGTGTTTTTATGATGGAAAGCACTTTGAACTGCCTTGTTGTGCTATACAAAAACACTTGCTTAATCTAACATATGTAGTTACATTGAAAAATGCTTTCCCTGTCATCGCAAAACACATTATAGGAATATGACAATAAGAAAATTCCAAACAGGAAAAAATGAATTGATACAAATATAAGTTATTTACTTTGAAAATTATCCCCTAACAATCCCCAACTTTATTGCCCCGTGCAGCAGCCATTAACTTTTATAACTTTTAACAAATGTTTTCAGGAACTGCTGATGATTCTTATTTTACATCCCATCAAAGAGCTTAAATCAGACTGAAAATCTGGTGACTGAAAAGTCGATGCTGCCAGATTTTTTCCTCAGCCAAGCTTTGGTTGATTTGTTGGAAACTCCAATGATCCCCGAGGTTTAATTCATCAACAGGCATCATATTCCACCTTAAAAGTGATCAATGTTTCTGGGAATCCGTGGTCAGTTCAATAGCCACTACATGCTGCTGCATAATTCAAAGTCCAGCCAACCAATGGAAGAAACTCACTTCATCCATTTGTATCTAAGATCTCTTTCTTCTTTTAGTTGGTCCAAAAAAGTGTTTGACCTGCAGAAAGTCTATTTGAATTTGATTTCACCCTTTTTTGTTGTCAATAGTAGCAATTTTTCCAAGCAGTTCAACAATAATACCTTCTTTATTTTGAGTGTAGTGTCTTTCTATCACTATCTTTATATTTTTAGGTGTTAAGAAGCACTTCCACAACTGAAGTGAGCAAATCTTTTCCTTGCTTTTCCAAATATACAATTCCATTCAGCCATTTTCTACACACCCTTGTCCCTATTGGGGTAGGAGGGTTGCTGGTGTCCATCTCCAGCTAATGTTCCGGGCGAGAGGCGGAGTCACCCTGGACAGGTCGACAATCTGTCACAGAAATATGCAATAATTATTTTTAATTTTTAAGAACAAAACAAAGCTAAAGCTCAGCATCACAGTTAAAAAAAAACAAGAGAGAGAAGAAACCAATGAAAATATGGGTGTTTACATATTTTATTAAAGTTAATAAGTGCTTGAGACACGATGGTGGACAACTGTCCTTCAGTATAGTCCAAGAAAGGTTTCCATATGCAGCCAAACATATCGGTCTCACAGGCATGTGGGATCTAATCCAAAATAAGATTTATCCACCCAAAAACAGTAACTGAAGGTTGAAATCCTACTGAAATCCACACTTTTTTGGGATTTTTAATATGTTTACTTGAGATCAACGTTATTTTTTGTGAATCCAGCCAAACATTCTTACCCTATAAAAATGTCTGAACCTGGAGTTTGTCTCTGTTTCTTCTTTACATGTTTATTGAATTTCAGATTTCTGTCCTCTCTGCCTTTCCTTCTTCTTGAACTGTCCTCTCCCTTATGTCGGCCTCATAATGTCCTCCGGACGGCGGATCTGCACCGATGTTTACAACCTGAGCTGCTGTGCTTGCTGGGCCGAATAAACACAGCCCTCCCACAAGCCTGGTGCCACTTCTCTCCATGGCTGGCATCGTTTAACATTATGATATTTTCCCGGTGTTTGCCCACGGATGATGAGGCTCTCATTGCTATGCATGTGCCAGATGAATCATAAACCTATACCATATGCCGTTGCAATTTGCTGATGGGCCCAAGCTGTTTTGGTGGATATAAAATCCAGGGATTATGGAGGCTTGATCCTCTGTGAATGAGGGGAGACACGGATGGGGAGCTGGAGAGAGTGGAGGAGGGAAAGGTGCTAAGGGACACGCCTTCTTCCCGCTCTCCCATTGGTCCACAGGTCAGTGACAGTAGGAAAGGTGGAGGGCGGGGCTAAAGCGTGACGCCTCCCAAAGTGTCTAATCTACCTAAAGGCTGTGAGGTATTAGCTCAACCTGGTGGCTGCTGAAAACAAACAATTTCCCGTGCACACAGGCAACAACATGTTTGTCACCTTTTCCCCAGAGTCATATGGCGCCAATTGAAGTATCTGTCAAAAACAAAGGGACTAAAGCCTCCAGGGAATTACTGCTGTTGTTTCCCCTCAGAAATCGAGAGTATTACACAGAGCCAACCAGCTTCTCTGTTAGTGCTAAAAGCAAAGCTTGTTTGCTAACAAAAGGTGAGGAGGAGGATGATTTTTGATTGTTAACTAAAGGAGAGAATTAAAAGCTCAGATTGCATTAGTCTAAATGTGCTCAGCTTTATGTCTCTGTCATCGCAGAACAAATTAAATTTTCTTTAAACGCTTAAAGCTGAAGGTAATGAAGCACATTTGCAGTAGCTATAGTCAATATCCATAATTTCTAAGTCAAACACACATTTGTTGACCAGTGTACTGTCATAATTTCATCAAAAAACAAGACCAATTGGCTTTATGTGGGCCTTATAGGGACCAAAGCCTGATCTTTATATTGTGAACACTTTTGTTTAAGGTTAGGGGTAAAGACTAAAGGTAAGGTGTTCATTGAGTTAGTTAGGATTAGGAATACATCACGTATCATATAAATAATCATGGTGGACGGTACTATGCTTTATGGGATGGGATTTAGTAAGTTGCCTACTTCATAACACTCATTTTCAAAAATGTAGAAGAATCAAATTGTTAAAACCAGATGTTTACATACAGTGTATAAAAAAAATACAGAATATTTTCTTACTCTCTGACATTAAATCTGATTAAACCACTCATGTTTTAGGCTGTATTGTTTTCAGTTTTGGTCCTCAGGATCCTCTGTGCATTTTTTAGAAACACCTGAAACATGGAGGATTTAGGATAGAAATCATCTGAAAGTCCCTAAAATTATGTTTTAATTTGGATTTATTTATGTATTTACTAATTTATTTATTTTATTCAAAAATTTTAAGAGTTTATTTGTGTCTCTAAATTATTTGGTGACCTGGGTAATTTTACATTTTCTAATAACAGGTCAAACGTATCAAAATCACAGGGTAAGGTAATCTACTGTAACACCTGTAGAAGCGGGAAATCGACCTTATTCTATTCAAACCGGATTGGCTGACACAGTCACGTGACTTGATTCATGACGTCACCAATGTGCGCGAAACTTAAAGTTCCGCGTTGCTTTGCTAGCTGGCTTGACGCACTTCGAGACCGAGGTGACAGCGACTGCCTTGGGAAGGACTTTTATTCAAAAGGACTAGTCAGCAATGGTGAGTTTGGCATGTTATGTTTGTCTTAATGTTATATGAGCTGAAATTTTAATAAATGGTTACATCAGAAATAGTTTTGCTGGAGTTAGTGTAATGGAAATATTAAAATGTAAAGTAACATGTATTAAAAAGCTGCAAGAAATGGATTTTTTGGAGGAATAAGCTTCCTCAGGACGTGGTGTATTGGTAACAGTCGGACCGAACCATTTTAAATATATTCCCGCCCGACCATAGTAGACTATAAAATAACTAAAAAAAAATTATTTATATTTATCCCTTAAAAAAAACAATTAATGACAAATATGCAAGCCAGCATGACACAAAGATATTTTGGAAAAGCAATTTTAACAACAACATAAGTTCCCAAGTCTGACAACAGTACAATGGATATTAGGACCAGATGTAGATGGAAAGAAAAGGTATGGATTTTTTTTTTGTTGCCAAAAATCAAATATTTTGAGATTAATCCCAGAAAAACAGAGCAATTTAAGGAGTTCCAAAAGTGGAAAATTTGCTAGAAATTACTCAGAAACTTCCCTTTTTTTCCCTAGAAAAATTCTGAGATTAAGCTCAAAATTTGATTTTTTTCTTTTCTAGTAAATTTTCAATGTGTCAAGCTTTGGTTTCTTAGTTTCTTTCACGTTATGTAGTTTTCTAGATTTCTAGCAGAGTTCATATTTATAACTTCACATTTTTGAGACCCAATCAACAACTTTCAGCTTCTGCATTGAGTTTGACTAAGTTCTGACCCAGCTGCTCATTGTTATTTTGGACACATTTACTGTAATAGACTATGATTACAGAGGGACGCATTGAGAAGCTAAAACGGCTGTAAATTGTTTACTTGTCACAATACATTGAAGGATTTTGTTTAAAAAGTCTGCCATTGTGATTATCCTCATTATCATTTGCTTCATTTGTAAAAAGGTTTAAAAAAATGTTTATTGATATTGTGCATTTTTGCTGAGGAAGTCAATTGACAAAATGGGATGCTGGGAATTTAAAGATTAAAAAACAAACTGTAAACAATAGGCTTAAATTATTTTTCAGCTTTTGAATAATACTATTCAGCTTGTGGAGGAAGAATTATTGTCCCTCTGCTGACAAAGGGCGGAGGCTTATGGATTAGGTTCAACAGCAGCATCTGAGGATTTTTAATGGATAAAAATTCTTGAGTCCAACTTTGTGTTTTACTCGACCGCACTTTGAGAGGTCACCTGAACTTAAACCTGTGATACTTTTAAAGGTTTAATATATCTTCTCTTAAGTAATTGCACAGCAGACCGAGGAACACCAGTGGAGAAAGACCTCGCTGAACGTCATAACTCAAACTAACAGCATGTAGAAGCGATTAGCTCGTACTTTTTAATTGAGTGGGTTCAGAGAAGCTCTACCTTGCAAGTTTTATGAGTCGGAGGGTGTCTTAAAGGCTCGGCCGACGTAATTTGATGATCATTTTCATTTGGTAGAATGCTGGCGATCAATCTGATGGATGAATCCATCAGTCCTCGTAACGGACTCTTATAGGCTGCAGAGTTTGAGTGCAAGTCGTGAATTGTCTCTTTATGAAACACATTCCAAGTAAAAGTTGATGAGAGAGCCATCGCAGCAGGGAAATACGGCCGCACTTGATATTAATTAATGTAAGACCTCATTGCGAGAGTTCCTCGGTTTGTGACAATAAATGTCCCACATTTGCATGAAAATGGACTCCAAAATTTAAATGGCAAAACTAAAGTGCCGCTCTATGTGGTGCAGTTTGGCAGGAAGTTTTGAAATAATTTATTCATGAGGCTGGCAGGATGTCGGGTCTGACCATCTGAGGTATCGGTGGAAAAGTTGCTTCCTTTCACTCTAACTCTTGCTTTTCACTTTGAAAATTAGATACATTCCAGTCCTTAGTTATAATCCATATAGACATTCAATTTGACAGTCCATGTTAAACCGCAAACCAGGTGAATATTACAAAATATGTCAGAATGTTGATCCCAGCTTGATCAGGTAGAGACATCCAGAATAATCTGTCATCTCTAAACCCCCTAAAGTCTTCCTCCTTTTGTTTTGCTTCAATTGTTCAACACTTTCTGTCCATACAAATAACTGAGATTAATCCTCATGATTATCCTGTTTTTCATTAAACTCCACAAATTTCAGCTAAGTGGTGTTAATGCAATATGGTGAAACAAGCAAATAATGGATTTATAAATGATATTTGTGGCTTCACTCAAAAGGAAGGTCAAAAGCAATTAACATAATCTGGGTTTATGCATTTTTGATTGGATTCCTGTCATCATTTTAAGATAAGGTAATGTTGAAATAACATTTTCCTTTATTTTTTTTAAAGTGACTAAAATGTAAAACTGTAATTGAGACAAAAGCTTTTTTCCCTCACCGTTTCCCAGCTTGCCTTCCTAGACCTGTTGTAAGTAGTTGGTTTATTATTCTGAGATCAGTGCAGTGGAATATTCAGTGTCCTGCTGTGTCATGACCGGGACATTACTCTTTTTTTTTTTTTTTTTTTTTGGTTACCATCTTGATTTATTAATACTTTTTAATATAAGCATCAACAGAAAATCTAGGAATGAAGTATTTACAGTGCCCTCAAGTGGCCAGATAATATTAAGCTAATAAATGGGAAGTAAGCCTTCAGTTACAGCATCCAGGATCCTGAGGTGAGTGAAACGTCTGTGTAGTATCAGATTAAGTTATTATATTCTCTCATTCAGATCTAAACTGTGTCATGTAGTTGCTAGTCTGTATTGTACCAGGTTTAAAGAGTAGGTATGCAATGTGCATTATTTAATGTAGCATCATGTTTTCCATCATTATTAAAGCATTTCCCATCAATAGATAAATGTATTCAACTTAAAGGTTAGGTTGTTTTATAAATCTTTCAGTGTGAGTTTATCTGTTGGAACAAAGGCACATTTATTTGAACAAATTTCTATGAGTGATGCCAAAACGTTGCATGCTGATGCCGTCACTCGGATACATTTCTGAAAATCAGCAGCAGCGTTAAAGAGCAACAGATACAACCTTAGAGAGAGCTCATCCTCTGATTGCTCCACTTCATCCTCATTGACGTCTCTTAAATCCTCTTTGGACTATTGGTTCGGACAGCCTCGATCATCTCATCCTCCTTAACGGATGAATGAGTGATGCTGAGATGAAGTGAGAGTGGCCCCTGGGGGCCTGTGTGTCTCTGCTGTAAAGAAATTCATCTTTAGCTCTGGATTCCTCTGACGTTTTCTCACCTGAGGAGACCCGCAGGCACACGTTGACCTCCGCCCTGCACCTCCTCTCGCTTAGCAACCAAACCTTCATCCTCCCCATCTCTGCAGGAAATGAATACAGTCACTGATACCAAGGATTCAGTCCAGCTCTGGATTCAATCCGACACCAGCAGCATCACCGTGTCCCGTCTCCTTATTGAAGCAACAATAAAGTCAGATTGACAGCATCCTAACAGCAGCAGACGTCTATAAATATATATAATTTTTTATCCAACTGTGAAACAACTTTGTCGCCTTGAATCTGGGTTATATTTAGTCTGTTTCTTGTTCAGAAGGATCAGAGTGATAAAGTCGAAAGGAAACCATACATCTGTTGAAAAGAATTTTGTTTTTGCTAATTTTACCTTCCATAACTTTTTTTTGTTTTGCTCTTTAGCAAAACTCTCTTTTGGGAAACGAAATTCAACTTGTTTAATCATATTCTTATAGATGGGCTGATCAGGTTTCCGCTGGTCGGTATTGATTTCTGGTTTTCTGTGAGGTCTGGCAATTTCCTGCTGTTTTGCATAACCACTACAACACATTTCATCATCTTCCTAAAATGATGGCCAAGACATTTTTTGTCAACATATGTATTTATTTATTCATTTGTTTTGCCAAAAATCGCATTTTGGCAACAATTACTTAGGCCATTATTTTAGGAATGCTACTGTCAATTTTTAAGAAACTTTTTATAACAAACACTGACCATGAGGGGAAAACGGTTACATTTTTGATTAAATCTTAAGGATGAGTCAGTAAATTTTATCCTAAGCATAAGAAGCAATTGTTTATATTTAGATCAAAATGTGTTTAGTTGCTATCAAAAAAAATTACACTTTAGCTACAGAAAATGAAGGAAAAGTACAGAATTATTTGTTAGTAATCAACATAAAATAGATTTTTAAACGCTGTAGTCAGATAAAAATAAAGATATACAAGCTAATTTTGCTTTTGAAACTTATTCAGTTGCTAAGAGGGAGAATAATGTTTGAGAAATTGAATATTCAGAATAATACCTGAACCATGGAGAGCAAGAATAAAATTAAGCTGTTTCAGAAAGATCTTAGATAGTATTGTATGTCTAATATACAAAGCAGCTTCACAAACACAATTCTTTACTAAACCAAGACCCAAAAACTGAGATGCACACAGAAGCGTCAGTTAGGTGAACCGACACGCCTTCGTTTAAATGCTTCACTAGCATCCAGTTTATACATGGATATGATATAAAGCAATAAAAGCTGATTTATTGAATTCTCCACAAACTGACCCAGAGGGGATTTTAAAGTGGGGAATCCTTGGAGAAGCCTAAGTCTTGATCGCATTACGAAGCCGTCTGTCTCATCAGAGCGGGCGTCCAGCGCACATCGGAGGTGTCTCTTGGGGAATTATCTGCGACGGCATTGTGCCATAAGAACACATATGTGTTTTCATTCGAAGTGTCTGTCCTTTATAATCCTCCATATTTCATTTTTCTGGAAATAATACTGTAATCTCTAATATCAGGACTTAAGTTGTGCAGTTAAAGCCGAGGCTCAGTTGCTCTCAAGTCACCCTTGTTTTCATGACGGACAAACAAAAGGCCAGTTGGGAATTTGTTGAGCTTAGCTCCAGTGTTCCTCTTGCATTGAGAGACCTTTAAGGCCAGGGCAGCTATTCAGCTCATCCTGTCTGCACTTTATTACTACTAATACCACAATGCTTAGAAAACATAAATGAAATGTCTTCTGACACTTAAATAAGATTAGAAAATGTGGAGCATGTTTGTTTATATGAAAACAAACTTGAGGCTGCCTTTGTTTAGCCACATCTAATGTGACCTCAGTGACTTTATTGTGTGCAGCAGCTGGGATAGAAATACTGAAATCCCCTTGGGTAGAATTAACAGTAGATCCGTTTCATTCGCAGTAGTTTTGTAACAGTTAGTTTATGAGAAAGCATCTTTATGTTAACGGCACATTACTGTTGCGCTTGATTAAGATGAATGGATCACTACACAATCTGTGTTCATGCAAGTCTGTCAATTTGCTGCTGCTACACATTAATTTAAAGGATATAACGGATATTTCTATTTTATTCTATTGCTCTGTTGTAAACATTCCCCAAGCAGCTCTAAAATGAAATCAGTAACTAAATTAGCTTTGCACAGTTGGTGCCAACAAGCTACCGTTAGCTAAAGCTAGTTTTATTTTAGCTTTCTCCTTGAGGCCAACTGTAGCATAATTCCTGAGATGGTTTACAATATTATCATTAACAAAAACTATTAGTACAATTCAGATTCATTATTTAAAAAGCCTCATTATACAGAAGAGCTTTGGTTTTGAAAGATTATATTAAGCAGTTTAATTAAAATGATTTGATAGGTGAGTGTGCTGTGTGTAATCCATATGTAGTGCAAAAAACATTCAGAGCCGTTTCAGAAGTAGATTTAATGCTTTGACCTGCATGTTATCCTCTGACTTTATCTGCGGTGGTCGTGTTTTTGACTGGTTACCGGCAACAAACCTTCATGATTAACAAAACAATCAAAATGTATGTTTATGCCTCTTTAGACCAGTAAGGTTTTTATTGTTTTACGCCAAACAAATTTCATAAAAACACAAAAACAACCAGAGTCCAGCTTGTTTTTGAGATTATCGCCCCGTGTTCTGGTACACTAATCATCAAGTATACCTGCCGACTTATGGCAGAAGATCAACGTATTCTAATGTACGATGGCAGAGGTCATGTTAAAGGAACAACAATGTGATGATTAACAATGACATCAAAAACAAGAACCAAAATGTTTAATACTGGAACCACATAAAATCTATTATTCTCAAATCCATTTTATATTGTTCTGAATGCCACTTTCACTGGTCCAAAAGTGTGTAATTATGGATTGAGTGAAAAATAAATCAACACATTTACTGACTGACAGTTTCCCAATTTTCACTTTGTAGTAAAGCACTGCGGTTCAACAGAACAGTTCTGTTCAGTATATGTTCCATCAATTTCTATGCAAAACAAAGGATCCCAAGTATTTCACATTTAATGCTTTAAAACTGTCACAGCATAATCTGGAAAACAAAATTCTTTTTAAAAGCTACACATTGCAGTTGTAAAGAAAATCTCTTCTACTGACTCATACAAAACACCAGCCCTAAACTTTGAGTGAGTTTTAAAGGTTTTTTTAGAAGATTGATGGAGTCAAAACTAAGCCAACCCCTTACTAATTAGGTAATGACGAGCACCAAAATATTTTAGAAACTAGATTTTTTTCCTACTTGCCAAAATCAGTGGATTCTCTTGGAAGTCTTATTTGCAGATCCTTGGAAATCAAGTGACCTTGATTCTGGGAGAGAGTAGAGAGTGAGATTAGTGACGGGAGTCTTTGAACCAGGACATCATTTTGCCCATGAAGGCCAAAGTGGTGATAAAGAAGTAGCCATCTAACGGAGAGTACAGCTCTATTGTGATTCTGCTTCAGCCAAAACTCCCTGCCAAGAGAGACTCTTAATCTCTGTAAAATAAAGCAGCAAAAGTCATTTAAATGGTGTCTTTACCAGAAGGCATCAGAAGTATGGTACAAACATTTACAGGACTTAATGTATCTCTCACTGAGATAAATTTACAGCTGGTGTTGTGTAAGTTTAAAAAAAAGTAGTGAATACACTGCATGTATAATCTATGAAGTAAGTACTTAAAAAGGACACAAGGTGCTTCAGTCAAGTCTGTAAAGTTCCTGGTTGATGACTCCTGTCTCATGTCGTCAAGACTGTGCACATTAATTACGCAGCCCACTATGAGGCTCTTTAACACAGCCGCATTAACGCAGCATGTCATTAATAAGAGAAGGAGAGTGACATGTGAAGGTCTCACATTGAGACTAATTGAAAAGGCATCAATCATCTGCAGCCATTTCACTTGGCTCAGCACCTGCTGCTGCGTAGATGAGGTCACGCTTTGAACAGGATCAAGACAACTTAATCTAGACAGATTAACAGAATGTGCTATGCTCATCATGTCTTCCTGCTTTTCTACAAACTGTTTTGTTCTCTAAAACTCATTCCTGTTTTAGAGAACAACTGATCCACAACAATAAAGCAACTATAATCCACTCAGATTTGTCACTTTACTTGGATGAAACATCAGTTAAGCATCAGTTTCAATGAATGCTGGAAGGCAAAAAAATAAAATAAAATGAGGTTTAGCTTTATGAACTAAAAGAAAATTGAAGTAATACTATAATCTCATGCAAAATATTCAAAGAGAAATTTATTACCAATTACAGCAGATCAAACAAGTTTAGATACTGCAGGTGAATTTCTAGGAAGAAAATTGATCCCAATCAGAAACAATATTAGTGAATGTGAGGAAAAGTAAGAAATACAACATAAATTCAGATACGATAAGATCTAAGAAGAGTTGATCCACAAGGGGTCAGATATTTGGTTACTTAGTTTTAATTATTGCATTTATTTACAATTTAAAGTGAACATGTCATAAGTTATGAATTAAAAGTTTTGAAATAAAATTAGTTTGAAGAAAAAAAAATCTAATAGTAAATTTATTGAAACTAAAGTATAGTTCTGTGCTATTTTTATTCGAAAAAGTAAATCAGTTGGTGTTCATCACAACTAAAACTTTTAATCATCTTTATCTCAAAAGGAAATCTAAAGTTCTGGTAGTTGAGATTACATGTCAAGTCCTCTGGTATTTAAAAAAGAGAAATCTGTCACCAAAGGATTCCAGCAATCTAGATCTAGACTTCTATGGATTCCCGTATCTTCAGCAAGAACAAGGCTACTGGAGAGGAATGACAAACATTAACCGTGGAGAAAATGTTTGGAGCTTTTTCTTCAGGAAGGAAACTGTTCCAAAAACGAGAACTAAAGCTGTAAAGCTCACCACTTAGAGCTAACTTTTCTTTTTTTCTGTCCCTGAAATTTTATTTTATTTTTTTTAGCCTCTTGCCCCACAGCACCTTCCCTCTGTGACTGCAGCTCAGCAGATGTTGGGAATAGGAAATGAACACAACTTAGCCGTCACATATGCTGCACAATCAAGAGAGAGTTTTGCAGTGATTTATTCATAGCGGTGAATAATGTAAACACGCTTTTTTTAGCGGGTGGGGTCTGTTTAGGGTGTGTGCGTTTCAGTTCAGCTTATGACGAACTGATGTTGGCGTCACAAGGAATATCAGTCATGTTAAGTATAGATGTTTGCACAGATGGAGGCAACACTCACTCCGTTCAGCTGCAGAGGTCTTGTGTTCTTAATGCGCTTTCCAACTTCTGGAACAGAACTCGAGTCAGTTCTGATCCAATCACGGTCAGCTTTAATTATACTCCAAAGACGAACCTCTTTGTCCAAACACAGGGGAACCAAGAATATGTGATACCAACAGGAAATATTAAATTTGTGCATTAGTAGCATTAAATAGAAAAAATGCATATGCTTTGTCATCAGATTGCTGAACTGTTCACAAAATGTTCTTCAAACTAAACTTCTTTATAAGTTCGCATTGCTGTGGAGACGGGGAAATGCACACCTAAATGTATTGTCATTCAAATGAGGCAGGCTTTCTTAAAATCTGCTAAAAAATAATTCATTCCCTTTAAAATATATTGTTTTTACCCTTCAAAGGAGTTCAGACCAAATATATGAAAGAAGTTCCTATTACTTTCATTATTGCAATGGCTTTTAAATGAGTCACCCTGTGGCACGTCAGGTGACTAACAGCTTGTTGCCACGGAGACTAGATAGTGGTGGAGTAACATTAGTTGTGTTCCCATTGACCATATTATTGTGCAATTTGACATTTCATAAATAAATTTCTTTAATTGAAGCTCAAATTTAAAGAAAAACTCACTTTTTGATAAGTTTTAGCCCTGGTAGGAGGAGGGTTTTTTTTTTTTTTTTTTTTGGTAGCCATATTGAAATTTATTCATTTCACAAAACTACAATGGAAGCATTTTTTTTTTTGTCACATGATCAACAACCGGATGTTGCCACTGGTGAAAACCACTAAGAAGACAATGACAGGAAGTAGTCAGATTCTGTTATTAGTTACTTATTGTGTGAATAAACTTATTCAAATGTTGTTTGAATTGAGCTTCTTATTTAATGGAAATACTGCAACGGAAAAATAGGGTTTTTTGTATTAGCAGAATAGTGATGGTTTGGCATACATTGCAATTGAAATGCAGCTATTGTTAATCAAAGAGTCAATCTGACCTTTTATATTAATCTGATGTAAGACGCTGAAAGACGTCCCTATGCTTCCTTTTATAAAATTGATACACATGAGCTGATTAGATAAATAATATGTTATTTATAGATGGAAAACATCAAGTTAAAGCATGTGCTAATAGATTAACTAAGAGTTTTGGATTTATACTAACTGTGTACTTCTTAAAACTTTACTCATGCATTTCATTTCAAATGAGCCTGCTAAAGCTGTGTCTCCATCCCACTGGGTGTTGGATTTCCTCCTTTTACAATCCTGAATAATAGAAGCGCCGTCTCTGATGGAGGCAGTCGAGACTGAAGGAGTTAATTATCTGCCCCCATCCAGTGAAGTAGATTGTGATGGTGAATTAGAAACCTAAAATGACCGGTTTGATTGTAATGACAGCTCTTTGTAAGAATCATTTCATCTGCTTACATTACTTTGGAAGACGTGATTAATGAAGCACAGCATCCTTCCCGCTTTCCCCCCTGCTTTACTGATCCCTTGACATTTACTTTAGTTTGGGCTAATGTATTAATTCCAAAGATAATTATTCAATATATTTTTGTCACTGTTGATCTAGCTCAGTGTCACCCCGGCTGCTCGGTGCTGAGAGCTTCTATATGATTTTTCCAGATGGGGAACAGGCTCCTGCAGAAGTCTTGTTTCCTTGAAGAAAGCCATATGTGTGGAGATAATCAGACAGGAGAAAGAAGCTCTCAGGTAATGTGCATCTGATGCTTGTCTCTGGCATCTAAAGGAAATCAGAGGTGAGGGATTATCAAGTGTAGTGCCTGAATATTGAGAATTTTAGGCAAGCATTAGATTTTCTTTTTCTCCTGACATTGGCAGGATTTTGTCTACAACCTACGGAGCAAACGCGAAAACACAACAGTGAACAAGCTCAATTTTCTGAACATATCTGAACATAAGATTGTTTTACTTGTGAGGGGCTAAACCTGCTGTGTTTTTTGTCAAGTAATTCACTGTATCCTTCTGCATTTTCCCCCTTAAAGTATCTGAGTCCTGAACGCTTTAACGCGATCCATATGCCATTCCTACTTTTCCTTGGTCCTGTAGTCGTGTGTATTCTGCCACTTTCCCACAAAGGTTTCCACAAGCGACAGGTGTGCAATTTTTGGCAAATGTTTCAGCTTCTCTCTGGTCAAGGACATCATAAAGATCCAAGGAATCTAAAATGCATTTAAGGACTCCTAAAACATTGGCTTGCTTCTCAGAGTTGGATATGAAATGAAACACACAGATTTTGAATGCAGTTGTGTGAAAAATTATTTGGCCCCTGAAAAGGTCTACTGTTTAGCTATTTTTTTTGTCTCACTTTAGTGTTTCAGATTAAACACATTTTTAAACCAAAGATAATCTAATCAAACGCGAAATGCAATTTTTAAAGGATTTTGAACCATCCAGACTAACCTTTGCCTGTGTGGAAATATTCCCTCCAGTCATTAATTAACTGTGGTGGATCACATTTTTGGTTCATTTACACTTGCCACATCCAGAAATGACTTTTGCTACAACTATAGAATCATATCGTATAAATGGAGCCTGTCTTGCAACATGAAGTGCACCAAAAGGTATCAAAAAGCAACACATCATGCCTTGATCTCAAGAAATTCAAGAACAGATGAGGGGGGAGTCACATCTGTCAGGAAAGGTTTACAAAGCTTATTTTAAGACTTTGACAGATCCACAAATGGAGAAAAGATGGTGAATCTTCCAGGGGTGGCTGGAATACCAATATTGCTCATTGACCTCTCATCCGGACGATCACAAAGGAGCCCAGAACAATAAGATGTGTCTCTTCAGCCCTCAGTCAGAATTCATGAGCGTTTGGACAAAGACAAAGCAGGTTCATCCCTCCTAGAACTAGCACAGCACTTCAGAAAAAGAATGGTGGTTGTAGTATAATGATCAGGTGGCACATTTGCTTCTGCTGTACATCAGCTTGTGATGTAAAGTCTAAGTACGCTTGAGTTAAGCAGCAGGATGGGGATCCTAAGCTCTGCAGCTTGGTTTCAGAGTGGCAGAGAAAGTTAAATAGACCTAAATTGAGTTACAATATTCAAAGACCCTCCAATTACAACAATTCTGTAAAGAGGAGTTAAACCAAGACTTTCTAGAAACTCATTCCCGGTTATCACAAACAATTTGAACCAGACGTGAACGCAGCCTCAGAAAACCCTCTTTGTGTTAGAAACAAAGATTAGAAACTCGCCGTCCTCCTTGCGTGTCAGTTTACACAAAAAGAAGCCAGCAGGAGACGAACGAAGCCCGAAGAAGAGCCAGTCTCAGTGGTGAGCTTGTCATTCAACCTGCAAACATCACAGCAACGCACTCAACAGCGGAGCTGCGTGTCTGAGGCCATCTTGCTGATGTCTTTGCTTTGTTCTCTCTCTCTGCAGTCTGAGCTGACCACTGTTTGTTTGATAGATACCAGGAGACGTGGGGGGGGTCGCCTGTGATATTTCAGCAGCTGTTTCCTTTATGCAGCTGCACCGCTGCAGACAGGACACTTCAAATCATGCTCACTGCTGCCACCACTGAGTGTGTGTCTGTGTGTGAGGGACAGTCCAATGGGATCTTGTGCCTGACGTCACACTGAGCCACAACAGAGCGTTGAGGGGTATCCTACATCTATCACTGTGAATATGATCAGCACAGAGGAAATCGGTTCACTGCAGAGTCTGCAGGTCCTGTTGAGAGAGCTGGACTGTGTTTACATCGTGTCTGCTTGTTTTTCCGTTTTGCAGCTTCTTTTTTAAACGTTTAAACGTGGGTAAAAATGAGACCGTCTGTATTTTGATTATAATTTGGAACTGGGAGGTGGCTTTAACAGCGTGCGTTTTAAAAATGTCAAGCTCTACCACCCATATTTGATCTTTCAGGATATTTAATCCAACAGGAAGATGTGAGCAGTTCTCTTGTTTTCCAGGATTTAGTTTGACGGCTCGTATTTCAGTTATTTTCATAATTTTACCCCAAAAGCTCATTTGCACACCTGCTTTAATGTTGTTGATGAACATTCACTTATGCAGTCTTTTCTTTTCAGCTTCATACATTCTGGTTATGTTTTTTAAATAAGCAGCATCATTAAATTTTTGAAAATGAACCATGTTTATTCAGTCACATATACTAATGAGAACAAAAAGTTTTAAATGTGGAATTAGGAAAGAGCACCAATATTATTAAAATAGTGATGAGAAGAAACCATATTTTTAAGGATTAATTTTTTGGGGAAAAAATTTGCATCTTTATTCCTTAAATTTATTAATCAAATATTAAACCCTTAAATTGTATTAAATATATTTTTAAAAGTAAGTTGGCCTTTCTTATGTTAATCATAGATCTTAACATTTTTTCTTGGCAGGACTATTTAATCTTTAATGGGGGGTTCAGACATTTTCATCATATTTTGTAACTTGAGGCCGTTGAGGCTACCTGTAACTCACTGCTAACATACCCTTGCTAGCTAGCTAGTCATACTTTTTGCATCCATCATGAATAAATGCAAATTTATTGCCTCTTGACTGGTCGAAGTTCATACATGGGTTTAAATGTTTGTAATAGTCTTGAAGATGTCTCATGGTCTTACATTCGAGTTGGTTAAACCCTACATCAACCATTAGCATAACTGTTAATAAATTTGAAGGATAATGATTGGTTACAGTGGCAACCTCTGAAGACACATTTCAAGCACAAAGACTTCTCCATCTTCGATTTTCTCATTTATTTTTCATTGGACGCTGAAACCGCCCTGGTGTACCCATGAAAAATAGAGATTTCACCCTTGTCCAGTTGCAGGAAAAAGATCCAATGAGGCAGGAAGGCACGTCAACTTTTAGGAGAGGGGAAAATGCACACAGTGTGTCCTTTGAGCCGGTGTCGCCCTGCTGGGCTGAGTTTGACATTCAGACCATGCGACAAGGCTCGACCCAGGGTGGACAGCCCCCCTGCAATATTAACTCTCATTTGGAGAGCAGCTGTGGCTATGAGCATGAAACATTGAAGGAAACAGCTGCCATGGATCCAGTGCCATCGCACCACCTCTTGCACTGTCTATTAAAGCGTCTTCCCTACTGTTTCCTGAAGCCCAAATGGGGGGAAAAACACAAACTCTCTCTTATTCCTCATGAAATTTCCCTTCTGACTGCAGTCGCTGGGTGACTTTCTGTGTCTGTGTGAGGATTCAGTGGAGATGTCCCCAACATGTGTCTGAGGAAACTGCTGCCAAGGCTTCTTTGTCCAAAAGACTGGCTGGTTTGTGTGTTCAAAAGGGAAATTGCATAAAGTGTGGCTGGACAAAAAGTAAGACTAAACAAGAGGATGACTTGTTTAGTCATCCTCTGGAGTCTGAGATACTCAGTCTGAGATACTCAGACTCCAGAATGTTTTGAAATTAAGAGAAGAAGCATTACAGTGAAATGGAACAACATACTGCTTTAAAAAAAATCCTATTTGTAGATGTTTATTAATTTTCTCCAGTGGGTTTAAATAATACACACAAAAGCCATAAATTAAATTTAGCTATTTATTAAGCAGGAAGCTTGCTGGGGAAAAGCTGAATTGTACAACTGCATTATACAACTGCAGTATGATTATTTTTCCTCTTACGGTTTTGACAGAAAAAATTTTTTCATTACAAACACAGCAGAATAAATTTGTAGGATTTGCTTTATAATAAGGTCAAAATTCTTCTGTTATGAAAGATGATCAGGCTGAAAGGATTTGCGAGTTTATTGGGCAACTGCTCATAAATGTACATGGACAGTAAAAACAGCCGGGTAGGAAGCATGACCGAAGATGGTCTCATGACTATCAGGACATGCCAACAACTCGACACCCTGCAGCAGAGACCATGGGCCACAGCAGCATGTCCTTTAAGACCGTATTCATTTCTGGAAAGCACTGCTACTCCATCTCATTTGTTTTTGCTGCTCTCAGTCATGTTTCGAAAACCAAACAGAGAGACGTTGAAGTCACGGTTATGATTGTTGCTCATTAGGTCCTCGCTGTCTGACTGGCTGTGTTCTTGTTAGAACATCATGCATGTTGTGATATCGAACATTGCAACATTTTAAATATCCCCAGCTTTAGATCTGAGCGTTCCTGTCAACCTCGCGAGTGGACCAGATCATGCTTGGCACATCACACACAGCAGGAATATTGCTTAAGATTATCTTAGGATTTGTCTCGATAATTGGGGCGGCTGTAAGATTGTCAAGAGGAGAATATTGAGGCAGAAATCTGCATAAAAACCTTACAGTGTGAACTGGGCGTTGGAGAACTTCCTGTCCACCTAAACCGACCGTCTGGGGAAGGAGAGCATTAGTGGAAGCAGCCAAGAGGCCTGTGGTAACTGAACTCTACATATTTGTTCTCTGAAAGAAAGCTGAGGTTGACACAGAAAAGATGTTCCAGAGCTATGAAACCGACTGCAAAGCTCACTAGATGTTCTTTTGTTCTGGTTCCATTTTGCACGTCTCACACAGTAATTGCTGGATTTTGATGCATGCCTTTTTTTCTGAAACAGTTTGAGGGTCATAGTAGCTCTGCTTCCACTTTCCTGTTGCACATTCATAGGACCTGCTGCGTTTAAAAGACTTGCCATGTATAAAAACCTCCTTAGAGACCCATGCTAATTCAGTTTAGCTTTCAGGAAAGGGGACGGGGGTCAGAGCCTTAAAGGTCGTCTCTGATTTTAAGTGACAGGTTGAAAGTAAGAGTACAGGCGTCTGAACCTGGAGCTCCGCTGGGACCTGGACCCCCTGGTGTTCTGCTAGTAGCTGTACAAGCTCCTGTCATCCATGCAGTGTGTCGGCGGTTGAATAAAAGGCAAATGGCTCTGAATAATTGATCAGTCAGGTCGCGCTGTCTGTGGATTAGAACCGTGTGAACTTATGTGTACAGCTGGAATGAAAAACAGCGGCTCAGTCACAGCGTAATGTCACGTACAATAAGAAGTCGGCCTGCAGAGCTAATGCTGCCACCATCAGTGTAAATGAGGCCCTGACTCCTCGCCAGATATGTGCACAATTAAGCTGTTATTAATTATTCAAGAGTGGAAATAATTGATCAGCGAGGTTGAAGTGGCTGTGAATTGTAATGGCATGGGCAGTGCCACTTTCACAGGGGGCAATTAGCAACAGTGGTAATTACACTCACAGGCAATTTGTATTACTAGTGTCTTTTAATGCTGCATGTGTACTCTGGTATCTGCATGGAGTCGGGCTTCAGCACCTAAGATTTCCTGTCCAGATTAAAGAGAACTGAGGTCACTATTCTGAATCAGACTAGTTGTGTAGTTGCTTGTTCAACTGAAAATATTTCTTGCTTAAAAATAAAATGAACTAGATTTGATGGAAACAATCATAGAATCATTTTTGTTTAGATCATTGTGAAATTTCCCAGGTCTGTCAGGCTTGTTGGTGGCTTTTGATATGGTTGATCATGCTTGGTCGACTCATTGACTGCTTGAAACTGGATCAGGAGCTCCATAGTATTTGTTCAGTGGATCTTGTCATAGTTATTAAGCTGAAAGTTTTAAGTCATGACTGACTCGTCGTCCCTAGCCCTTGACTATGGGTGCGTTCACACTGCAGCCTAAAGTGACCCAAGTCAGATTTTTTTGGGATATAATGTGACTCATATCCGATTCAAATGGACCATAACGTTCAGGTCTCATTCATCCGAACTGAACATCACTGATTCTCAACAAATCTCACTATTCTGGTCCTGATACGCGCAAGTGGGAAGAAAAACAACAACCATGATGGACTATATGACGATTAAGTTGTTAATATGTTGCTCCAGTTGGACAACAACTTCAAATATATAAGCTAAGCTCCACCGTTAGCCTCCATGTTTACTTCCTCAAACACTGAGCTCTTCTTCTTTTATGGCGGTTGGCAGAACACTGACGCTATAGCGCCCTCTACTGCGCATGCGGGACACTTTCAGGTCGTTTGCCAGTTGACACTGCATACAGGTCACATTTACTGGCAGTGTGAACGGCCCGGCAAAAAAATCGGAATTGCCAAAAGATCTGAATTGGGTCACTTCAGGCTGCAGTGTGAACACAGCCTATGTTGTGCCAGAGGAGTGGCAATTTGTTTCGCATATGCTTAAATTTTTTGAACAACTACCCAACTATGTTTTTTTTTTTCCCCATTTGTTTTAAATGCAAGCCTATATTTTAATAATCATGTGAATTATCTCAGTTCAAGTAGGACCTGAGCTAAGCCAGTGATGTCCTGATGTTGGTTTGAGGGTTTTTGTGGATCAGTTGTCATATATTGTCTTTCTGGACAAACTTGCAGCCAAATTTCTGCCAAAACCATCATGTAGAAATGTCCATTTTTAGCCATCTAGTTCGAGGATGCCAGATTCAGAATGTCTAAGCCCAGTCTTATTGCTGAGAGGCTTACTGCCGTTACTGTAAAAAGCAGCAAATACCACCTGGATGGGGGTGTATGATGTAAAGTCCCATGTGGAGTCTGTGTTTTTCCCAGTCCAGGATTCATGCATGGGTCCATAAAGTAATGAGTTGTCCTGGTATCAAAGTTGCACCAGACCAGCACATTACTAGCATCGTGTTTGACTTTTGAAATGGTGTTCTTTTTTTGAATTGCAGTTAGTTTTGCACCAGATGGAATGGCACACACACCTCCCAAAAAGTTGTATTATTGTCTTTTTAGTGAAGAGAATATTTACCATAGTGTGTTTTATTTTTTTGTCAAAAGTGAAACAGGCCTCTGTGCTTTTTTCTGCAGGAAGCAACGTCTCTGCTCTGCATATATTTTGAACAATGCATATGAGGACCAACTTAAATCTCAAGAAATCGGAAGTGATGCACCACCCTAACTGTATTATTGAAGGTTGTTAGGTAGGCATTTAGAAGATGTTCTGAGTTGATGTGTTGAAGATTGAGGTGAACCATTGTTTATTATGTTGTATGTTAGAAAGATACACATGTCTGTACACATGAGCTCATGAAAGCAGATGTTTGCTGTGGGTTTCAACAAGTAAGTGGCTGAAGCTTCCAAATCTCTCCAATCTGCAGCTCTGTGCATGGACCCATCCGTCCTAACCGTCTGAAGCACAGGCTTGGAGGTTTTCATTTTTTGCCTGTCAGTTGGGAAGAGATGAAGCAGATTAAACCTGGAGGCTCCTCTCCTAAAGACAGACAGACAGACAGGCTAGAGGAGGTGGATGTCAGCAGAGGCCATCAGTCATGCATGGAGTCTGCTGTGTGGCTCTGGATATGATGAAAACCAAACAACTGCTGGCTGCCTCACACATACAGTCAATTATCAGTGAAAAGGGACACACTCTTTCTACTGTATCCCTTTCGATTCCTTCCCTTTAACGTAGCGTTTCTGTCTCTCATGTCACCATCAGCCCTCCCCCCATCCTTTTCCTTCCTCTTTTCACCCTTTCTGCCTCTGCTATCTCTCATCACTGTTTCAGCACATTAATTGACTCATTATTCCGATTCATATTCAGGGCGGGGGAAGGGCTCGTTGATTAACGAAGGCAGATGCCCAGTCTCTGCAGAGGAGCTCTGGATCACCGTTGTTTGCTCCACACATTTCAGTCATTAGAACAACTGGAGTCTGTCCAGAGGACATGCATACTCTGAACATCACTTAACGGAGAGCTGGAAGATGTTTTTAGACCAACATCAAGTGAAAGTCATAAAATATGCTTGATGTAAATTTCTTAAATACTCTTTTTAATACTGAATGTTGGCATATTCTGCGTGATGCTCATGGTGTCGCTAAGGATTACAAGCATTGAGCATTTCAACAGGGTAGATGAATATGGGCGACACAAATTGTTTGAACTGGTCAGAAAATACTGCTGGAGTTTCAATTTTCAGCTTCGCCAAAGATGGAAAATCTTGATCAGATTTGAGTAAGTAAGCTCCAACGTGAAAATTACCAACCAAACATAAAAAAGAAATGGAGAGGATGACGTCACCACAGACGGTAAGACAAAACAACTTGGAGCTCATCTCTAGTGAGAAGACGCTTGTGTCAGAAGGTATGTGCTGTACATAATTACCAGAATAAAAATATCCATTAAAGCACTCGATCCACAAATTGTATATTAGAAATGATGATTGGTTCTCACCGTTCCATATTCCCAACTCCGTCGTTATTCACATCAGCTTGTCGGCCATGATTTTTGCATAGTCACGTTGGTTTGGGAATTTTCTTTTCCCTCCTTAAAAAATGAAATGATTCCTTCAAAATCGCTTTCTGTATTTCATCTGTTTATCTTGGCTTAGTCTATAACAAATAAAAAGTCTGTAAAATACATTTCTCAAGGCAAACAGAAATAAAACGCGTTTGTCCTTTACGGTGTTTAAGTGACATGTTACATTAGCATGTTGCCAATTTAGGAAGCTAAAAGTTTTATTAGCCATTTGTGTTCTACAGCAGTGGTTTTTGAAGTTTAATAATAATTATAAAATATGTTTAAACAAATTATTGAAAAGATATTTGTCCTGTTCATCTTCCTGGTTGGACTGTTTTGCTCCTGGAGCACAAAAAGGATGATGTTTCTGACCAAAGGAAGCATCCAGCACCCCTCCTGTGGTGGACACCAATGGAAATAAAACCCTAATGCTAAACTAAAATCAGGAAGTATGAGGATGCATTTATGCCAAAGAAATGTTAAATCAAATAGAGAAACAAATCTGTGAAAAAATTTATAAATTATTGCCACTTTCTTGGATTAAAAAAAATATTTCCTTTGAATTCTTCCTACAGTTTCTTTTTAACATCTATTTGATTGTGAAAACAAGTTTGACCCCAGTCACATGAAATAAGTAGATTTTGCTATAATTGCTTGTATTTCTTGGGATTATTTTTAATATACTTTCTAGCATTAGATTAGCAAAGAGCTTCTAGAAGCTAATGCTGTTTGAAAAGTTTGGGAACCCTTGTTGTTTCTGTTGCATAGTGTCAAATTCCCATTTTAAAATCAGTGACCAGACTTTTAAAAAGTCTTTTGAATATTTATCGGTGATTAGTTATCTGTTTTCATATTTGCTGCTTTACATTTTAAGAGTCAGACCTGTAAATTTCAGCTTTTGAACTGGGATATATTTTTGTTTGTTGTTGGTTTAATCAAGCTAAAAAGCCCAATTCTCTCCTCTGGTCCGACCCTCTTTCATCACCACCCCTCTTTTCATGTTTCTGTTTTTGGCCTCGTCTTTAACCTCATTGTTTTGCTTTGACAGCTCAACATTTAGCAGCCCTGACATATCCAGTTAGCTACAAGCCCAAAGTTTACCTGACACAGGGTGGCCTACTTATTGCTTCCACACCCCCCACCCATCAAATCCGGCACCATCACCACGGTTTCCCTCAGCCCCCTTTTCCTTTTCCCCACCGTCCCCATCCTCCTACCGTACATCCTATTTGTGGGAATTAAGAGGGAATCAATCACTTGTCGAGGCCTACATGTTGTTCCAGCCAACCTCACTCGTCAGCCAGGCCACCTCTTTTCTAACTCCAGGCGGCCAGGATGGGTTTGAGAGGAGGGGGATGTCATGTGGAGAGGCCAGGAATTCAAAGTGACGCAGGTTGGAGCTCTGGTGGCCGTTAAGTTTCTCTGACAAACTGAGTGCAACACCCTGAGGCGCTTTCCCAACCCCTCCTCCCTTCATCTGCGTCTGTCTATTTCTCCTCTTTGATGTGGTCTCCATCACCGGCACACTATTCTGTCGTTCTGTGTGAGACGGGGAGCCCTGTGCCATCAGCAGCCCGCCTGCAGTGGGAGGTCCTGGACTCGCCCCGTGGTTTCCTCAGTCTGCTCTCGCTCTGAGGTGGAGATGTGGCTGTGGGCAGCAGGTTGGACCAGAGGCGAGGAACAGGACAAGATGGCGGGATGACGATGCGTTTAGGTGAGACTTGTCGAAGGAGATGCTGGGGCTACTGGACTCTGCTACCAAATCTACACTGTAGAAACACAAAATCTTACCAAGTAATTTTGGTCTAGTTTCTAGTGCACATAAGTAATTTTCCAGCAAGATATAGAAGCTTGTTTTAAGTCAATAATTTGTTAATCTTGATGAAAGAATGCAAGTACAATCGGTAAATATCGGAAATGGTACATTTCACCAACATTAAGGAATTATTTACTCAAAATAACTTAAATCTTGTTGAAAAGAGATTTACAAGTTAGTCTTATTTCAAGTGTACAAAGATCGTTGCACTAGAAAGTAGATAATTTTGTTTTTACAGTGCACTTAAAACTTATGTTTAATTTGAAGTCTAAGAAGTATTTGTGAAAATAAAGAAATAAGGGGGGAACGTGGTTTTCTGTTTGATCGTGCAGAAAAGTAAACATTTCAGGTGGCAGATCATGAAACCTGGATGTTGGTCCATAATGAACTGGCCACCCAAGAACGGTGATAAGTCTCCATCTTTTTGATTCATATTGTGAGGATTTATTAGCTCTGAAATGCAGGAAAACTGAAAAGAGTTGAGCTGAAAATCAAAGCTCTTCCTGTGTTTCAACCCTCAGTCCTGGTTGACCTTGATGATAACCAAAAAACCCAAACAACCCCAGCTGTACCGTCTCATCAGGTAGAAAATAGTCTTATGTTTGTCATCACTAATGATATCACTTGATGCACAAGTCTTTTACATACTGTGCATAAGCTCCACTACCCTGAAGCTGTGTGAACATCAACTCCCTGAAAGATGAAACTGTGTGGCCATATTTTTGAGATGAGAAATCCTACAGCAGAAATAAAGTAATGAATTAAAGTGAAGATGAGTGCAGTGGCACCAGAGGGAGTGGAAAGTCCTTGTTAATCTGACGCAGCGCGCTCAGCTGTTTAAATAGTTGATTAAGGCCTGTGCAGCTTGCACATCCACCTCTGACACCCACAACATCTGTTTTGTTAGTGTGGGCTGAAAACCAGTTGCTCTCACGCTGTGTTTATGTAGCAAGGTGCCATTGGCTGGAAGAACCGCACTCTCCTTCTGATTGGCTGCTCAGTGGAACATCTGCAGGAGTCGGCACAGAGTTTTTCATGCACTTCTTCATGTGCATTAATCAGTTTGGTGACTTGTGTAATTATCAGTTTTGTACAACTGGACATTTCAGGATCATAACCCAAGAAAAAATGTAGTTTTTGTTGGCAAACAGTTTTTATGGAAGGTTTAATAAGGAAGACGAATAAGGTAAATACTTGAATAAACTCTTTATTGGTAAATAGTTGGAACATGTGCTGAGCTGTGGTCTTGCAGCAAGAAGCTTCTGGGTTCGATTCCCAGCCCCAGGTCTTTCTGCATGAAGTTTGCATGTTCTCCCTGTGCATGGTGGGTTTTCTCCAGGTACTCCGGTTTCCTCCCACAGTCCAAAAAACATGACTGTCAGGTTAATTGGCTTCTCCAAATTGTCCCTGTGTGTGTACATGGTTGTCCTGTGTGTCTCTGTGTTGCCCTGCAACAGACTGGTGACCTGTCCAGGGTGAACACGCCTCTGGCCTGAAACGTTAGCTGGAGAGGCACCAGCACCTCCTGACCCCACTAAGGGACAAGGATGTAAAGAAAATGGATGGAGGGATGGATGGATGGAACATGTGCTGGAGGAAGTGCGTCCAACAGACCTGCATGAGGCATCACTGACTGACAGAATATGGTTGACTTCAGTTTGTACATGAACACTAATGAGTGTTTTTGCTCTCCTCCTCTTTTGCTTTACTAGACATGAAGACGGTGGCCTGGCTCAGTAATAACAGGACACGACTCTGTGATGCGTACATGTGTTAGCTCCCGTCCCCTCTGTCTTCATGCTTGGCCCAATTGTTCTGTATCCCACTTTAAGGGTGATGGAGGATCTTCCTCTGCTGAACGAACGGACGGACGGCGCCGCTCATGCAGAGCGGAGCGGCCGCCGCGCCGCCGCTGATGAGTCGGAGCGTGAAATGAAAAGCTCTCTTTATCAGTCTGCAGCATGTCAGAGGCAGCCAGGGAGGGTCGAGACAGAAGGAGAGATCAACATGGCAAACTAGCCACGAGCCTGGTCAGATAAATCCCTCTGGAATGCGTTTGCACACATATGTGCATGCATGCGTTCATGTGCATGTAAACACAGCAACACATGCACACTTATGCTGCTGCCACAGCCTCATGTCGCGCCTCCTAACATCAGAGTCTCTGAGAGAAAAGGCCCTCACTATGTAGACACACAACATGTTTTCTCATGATGCTGCTGAATTGGATGTCATTTCTTTATAGATAGAATAAAGTGAAAAATGTAGTCATTTGGCGTCTATAGGTCATAAAGGGCTTGTGTTCACATCAACTTATAAAATGAATCAACTTGACTTTTGTAAACTGATCTAATTCTTCAGTCTTGGCTAAAACAGAAAAGCAGCAATTATTCCTCCTGCAGTTGAACTTAAATCAGACTATTGTGGTTATGTTTTCTATATAGTTTAATTTTCATAAGCACTCATAAAATTTATTAGTACTGAAGTGCAAATTGTGCAGTTTATTCTCTGTTTTGCTCAGATTGTTGCTCTGTAACTAGCTTACGCTTGGTGAGATATTTCATTACGGCAAATATTCCCAAATACCAGTCTTGTTTTTTCCCCCAGTGTGCAATAGTTAGCTTAGTTAGCTTAGTAGCTAGCTGACTGGCAGTGCACAGCAACAGGTGAGGGAGGGTCAACATTGTGCTACTCTATGCTTCAATTGAGGATCCAGTCAACCCTCTTAATCTACTTTAATATCAAACATTCTGTGACGTTTTCTAGATAAACCAAATGATTAATCATGATGATCATACAACATATGTATTGGCAAATTACTGATTATTATCTGGAAAAAAATCTATGTTTTACTCTGAAAATGCTGGAAAAGCCATTTTATTTCAAATTACCTGGTCTTAGTGGCAACCCTGACAAATTTTAGAAAATAAATGCATTTAAAGCATATTACATTTTTCTAGAACATCTTCAAATACTGGTATTAAGACCCAGAAGATGAGACTTAAACATGTTTTAGCTCTTAGAACAATTTATAACAAAAGAAAATATAGTAGAAATATTTTACCCTATTTTCTCTAATTCTTGTGTGAAACGTTAAATTATTACTCATCTGGTTTGCATCGTAATTTACAGTTATACATTTGTTAATAGGAGCTCAACATGAAGGATGCTGATTATTTGTCATTTCTCTGGTCATGTGGGATCTTCTTGGTTTAAACCAGAGTAGTGATGGTGTAATGCCGGCTCTGACCAGAGGAGGGCTCCCTCAACCTCTGATGGCCTGTAAGGGGCTGCAGCTTCAGGAAGCAGAAATGTCCATCACATTTGTGTTGATGTTGATGCATCAATTAAATCCAGATTTGACAGAAAAGGTGCATTTCTGCACAAGTTTTGCTTTAGTTGAGTTTTCTCTCAGACGTGAGATGTGAAGAATAAATACTTGTAGGTAAAGAAAACTGTTGTTTCTGCTGCTCTCTGCAGCTACCAAAGTTCCTCAGCAGAAGCTGTTAAAGTCTCTGGATTTAACCGAGCATGGAGATGATCAGGGAGGTCAGTGGCTCCCACCATCAGAGCAGCCTCTCTGTTTTTACTGCTCCACTGTGGGCGACACAGATCTGACACACCTCACATCCCTGACTGTTGGAATAATGCGGGGGTTGTGTGACGGAACATGTTTCCCCTGCTGATGTCTTGTTCCCCCCGCCAGTGAGAGATTTCTGCTCCGAGGAGAGCAAGGCTTCATAATTGTAACCACATCCAATTAAGTTTCCAATTCAGGCCCCCATTAATCAGGCCAGTGATCAGAAAGGCAGAAGCTATGGAGCGTCTCCTGCAGAAACGTGTGGGGGTGGGGGGTGAGGGACCACAGCATGGGGATTGTTTCTGAGGAGAGGAATGCTCTGCTGCAGCTTTTCCCATTTCATTTCAGAGATGTGCAGCCTAGACAGCTAAAAGATAAAACTGTTCACTATTTTATAGAAATGTTTGGTATAAGTGGGACGTTAGAAGGAGATGGTGTTGACTTAAATCTTTGAAAAATAGTTTATCAACTATATTTACAAGTCTTGGGGTCAAATTTTAGGTGACTTTAAAGCAGTGGTTCTTAACCTGGGTCCGATTGAACCCCAGGGGTTCGGTGAGTCAGATTCAGGGGTTCGGCGGAGCCTCTGAGGTAAAGACTCACTTGTGTAAAGTCATGATGACGCCCAGCTTTGCCATCACTTGCTGCAGAGGATCACGTTACATTGCTTTGCCAATCAGAGGATCACATTACATTGCTTTGCCAATCAGAGGATCACGTTACATTGCTTTGCCAATCAGAGGATCACGTTACATTGCTTTGCCAATCAGAGGATCACGTTACATTGCTTAGCCAATCAGAAGATCACGTTACATTGCTTAGCCAATCAGAGCTGCTATAGTCTAAATCGGCTCCTTAGTTGCATCTTTTCAGAGTTGCTACTGCCTCTAGTGGTGTGGGGATGGTAACACAGCTAATATGATTACATTATTACATTACTAAATCAGGGGGTTCGGTGAATGCGCATATGAAACTGGGGGGTTCGGTACCTCAAAAAAGGTTAAGAACCACTGCTTTAAAGGGTCAGTATCATGTAAAATCAACTGTTTTGGGCTTTACATCATGTTATATTATTCACTCAACAAAACTTGCCTGGACTGTAGCCTTGATTCATTTATGCATGAGAAATTCTTTAATCTCCATAGCAACCATTTAGTTGTGCAAAACGCCTGGGTGGACTTAGCCCCGCCCTCGAGGCGTAGCTCCTCCTCAGAGCTGCAGTTTCCAGGTTTCTGAGCTTCTGCCTCACAGAGCAGCCTTCACCCACTCAGTGCCTTCAGACTAGCCAGCAGCAATTAGCAAACCCCTGGTGGCTGAGCTCATTGCGGGAGCTACCTGTTGGTGAAAGGCTGGTATAAATGTTGTTAAAGGGTTAAACTAGTTAGTTTTGGAAATAAGAATTTTGCAGAAAGTTTCATGAAACATTTACAAAATCACAAGGAGGATTTTTGTCTGGCTGATATCACCCCCAAGAAAGGTAAGCCAAAAAAGATTTGGTTTTAAAAAAGTGCTGTATCCAAGCCTCTGCATGGAAAGTTGAATGGAAGGAAAAGGTGTGATTAAAAAAAGTTCAACTTTGAACAGGGAAAGTTCAGGGATATTCACAAAGACTAGTTAGAGGGAAGATTATATATTTTTTCTGCAAAAACAAGAAATATCCTAACCTGAATGAGAATTTCAAATAAAACGGCAACAGCTGCATTTAAAAATAGTTTTTTACAATGTAATCCTTGTGTTTTTGCAAAAACCCACCTATAAGTTATTTATATACTGTGAGGAAATTCTTTCTCACGTTTGTTTTTAAGCAAAGTGACTGATAAACCCTTAGTATCTACATAGTTTATGTTTTCCAGGTTCTTTTAAGCCATACTGAAGCTTAATACCTTTCACTTTCAATTTCTTCCTAATTCCTTGAGATTATTAGTTCAAACATCACTTAGAATAGAAATTTGCTTTGCTGCACATTTGTTGCTGCACATTATATTTCTGTGGATTTCTGAAGTCAAACAAATCAAATGCATCCATATGCAGCCCATAGTCAGGGGGGAGTGACACGGGGGAAAAAATGTATTGAGAAGAGACGATGATCATTATCCATCTAATGGATCCGGCTGATCTAATCCACACTTACAGTTCAGAGCTGCTAAACCCACATGCAGCTGTCTGTCAAACAATAACAGAAATTAAAGTCATTGTGATGATCTACCTTTCTGTGTAATCTCCATGGTGAGTTAAAGCGTAGGACAGAGCTTCCTGTTGTTTTTAGCGTAATCTACTGAAGGGGGGTCATCACCCATCAACCAGGCATCAATCCCTGCACTAAAATCTGAAATGGATTAAAATTTAAAATAGTCTCCTTGGACTATTGTCTCTAATTATATTGTATTCCTGCTACATGCTTTAAAATCTGGTTATTACACAGTTTGCAAAGTGAAGACAAACACTGAGTTTACAGCAACTTGCATCTATGTCTCCATGTAAGTCGTTTAATCTTAGCTAAAGATGGATCTGCAGGATGTAGATGCATCGATCGTATCATAAGAGACTAAGTGACATGTGCCGCCAAGATTTGTTTCTGCTTTAGTCTCAATTTTTCTGAAGTAACTGAACTTTTCTTGCAGTTTGGTGCCCGATTTTCTTTTCCTTTATTTGGATTCCTATTGGTTGCAGTTCTCTGCATCTAATGCACCGCTGCATTTTTCTTGGAACTGTTCAAAAATCATTTTCCAATGTTTTTCGGTAAGGTTTTTCTATAGCTCTGTATAAAGTGGACATCTTCATAGAATTTGTAAAACCTCCTGGAAGTATCTCTACCTGCGATTGCATGTTGAATTTGATATTCATGTACATTAAAACTTTGTCTATGAACCTGAATTCAACTTTTAGCAAGTATAACCTACTATGCATCATTCTGACATTACTTCTGAAAACACACGTTTGTGCAAACTGAACTGCTTTATTTTGAACTCTGCAGTTTCTGCATCACACCTCAATAAAAAGATGTTCCTCCATTTATCATTTTAATGCACTGCTCTGATTAGTTTTGTTACGGTGAATCACAGTAACTCCTGAAGCTGTGAGCTCAGACACTGCAGAGGTTCACTCATAAGTCCGTCGTCACTCGGTTTGTGAAACATGCTTAAGCTGCCAGTCTGAACAATGGATCTGCCCCCAGTATAGGCATCTGACGAGCTTACAGCAGATTAGTGTGTGAAATATAGGTTATCCTCTGATTGAGGTGAGAAATGTGAAAGATCATGCAGATTTACCCGATTGTGTCGTTTTAATTCTTTCTTCCTTGGTAATTTCGTCTAATGTCGTTTGTTCTTTCAGGTGAACAATATGCTGATATCTGTTAAATCACATAAATACTGTTGAAAGGTGTAAACATGGAACCTGAAGCAGCAGATTCTTTAGAGATTAAAACACAAATCTGTTTCTAATGTCAGACGAACAGCAGGAAAAAAGGAAACTATAGAAACGTGTTGGACTGAGACCTAATAAATACAGTAAAATGAAGCATTTGGCTGTAAAAATGAAACTAAACTATTAATGACTCTGGAAGTATAATTATAATGTTTGTGAGGAAGAGTAGCTCTATTGTTTTACTACTGCTTTTAATTCACACATTTGCATTTGTGATGGGGGTAATTAGGAGCTATTTATTATTCACACAATCCCTCATAAAAAGCTAATGAGCATTTGTTTTGCCGACAGTAAAAATGCAAGAGAAAACAATTTATATTTGTTAGCACTCACGGGTCATTATGCTAGAGCCATTTTTCAGAGCTGTGCAGCTTCCCCTGCTTGATCTTAGTCACTCATTTATTCCTCTGCTTAGACTGAACGTTTCGCCTCCCACAGTCTGTAAACCAATGAGACTGAAGGCTTTACTAATATAAAACTTTTCAACACCTTCTATGGTGGCGCGACAAGTTCATCTTATGATGCATGAATACCTTTTGTGTATTTTTAGCTATATTCAGGTTTTTATTAGTGTTTTGTTGCAGGAAAAAACAGAAATCCTGTTCCAGTTAAAGTCCCAGAAGCATTTGGAGCTTTTTATAACAAAGCAGCCGGCGGGCAGGTAGATGGTGTAACGGTTGTTATGGAGACTCTGTAACCAAGATGTAGCTTTTTGACCACAGCTGGCAAATGTGTCCTAAATCCAATATCTTTTCCCCCATATGCGTCCCATATTTAACTTTTTCTCATCAGTCTGAACGGCCCAATTTTGATCCTTTCACCACCAAGATTTGTGCCACTAACATATGTAATAATAAATCAGATACGTATTTAATCCGACTTTTACATCGTTGATGCGAAACATGACTCATAATTCTGCACCAGAAGAAGGCAGGTGCGGTAAATTGGAGTGCAAACAATGGCCGATTGTTTTCGGCCACACCAACACCAATCGGATTTCCTTCTGCCTTGTTTGTCGCGGTTTGTTGTTTGAAACTTTTTCATTATCGCTCAAAAAATAGGCATAGACATCTTGGGCTAGTAGCCATTTCCTGACTTACTAATATCTACACACATCTGCCTTTCTAGGGTAATAATGTTCTGTAGTCTTTCCCATTTTGCAGAAACTCACTCAGATGTAAATGTGTAATTCAGGTGAGCTAGTGAAGGTTTGCGCGGTGGAGCAGGTCGTGTTGTTGCTAGTTTAGTAGCTGGGGATCGATGATGGCCACCCAGATCAAAACGTTGTTCACTACGCTAAGGTGTGAACAGGTCAGAGGTCAGAGGCTGGTTGAACCTTCATGCCTTCACTTGTCCCCCGTCTTCTTCTCCATCCACCCCCCCAGTCCCACAACAGACGTCTTATCAAACGTGACTGATTGCTGTGATCTGGACTCTGGGCAGCCATTAAGCAAATTACCTGAATCATTGCGAGGATTATGCTCATTAACACATGATTAGCATCAAATTAAAATAATGAGTGTTTAACTTGTGATGTCTTCCAGTTGTTGGAACAGCTTGATCAGCCACGCCAGGCTGACACTGCAGGGACGACCCGCCGCGCCGGGAAACACCCTGAAGAGGAGGAGGAAGGCCAGCCAGGTGCAGGACGGCTGGAGAGCTGGGCAGTTCAAGGTGAGCCGCATTAATACGAGTCTGAAACGGTTCAGTATTTTACTGGATATATAGCTAGTCATTCTTTGAAAGTTTTTATAGATACTTAATATTTTTTAAATCTGAGAGTTTTAAGTCAGGGATGTTTTGAAAAAGTGTCTAAATGCTGTAAGTTGCTGCAGCAGATCCATCTGGACTGCTGCTGTCTTTCAATAGTTCACACAGATTTAGTTTAAAAAATTAATTCACAAACAACTTTAAAGTCATTTGTGTGTAAAAATAAAGTTTCATGTAATTCATGTGAAAGAGGAGCAGCAAATTTTGATGCTTTTCAACCCAGACCTGACAGTTGTCTCTTCCTTTTATCTTATAATTTGCCTTAAAATCTGCAGAAATCAGCAGATTGCTTAGATATGCATATTTATTTGTTGTTTTTTTAAAGTGCATTATTTTCTAACAGTCCCGCCCCCCCCTTTTTTTTCCTGAGATGAAAATGGGCGACTTATCTGACTCGGCCCCAGAGTGTAGTTCACCTTCTGCTTTTCTCTCTGCAGGAAATTTTATTTAATACCACAAATGCATATTTAAAAACCACTAAATGTAGTTAAAACTACAACCTGCTGCTGGGAGATTACAGACCCTGAATGGCATTATGTTTTATTGGAGTGGTGGGGGCGGACGCATGTCAAGCGCTTGCCCTGGAGCTCAATTTAATATCATACCCAGTGAGCACAATTCCTTTTTGTACTAATGAAAACAATAGCAGCACTAAACACTCCGGCCCACATGTAATTTAATCTTTGAGGGATTATCTTCCTCTGCTAATGTCAGAATGAGCCGAGTCCTGTGAATATTAAATAAGGCTTCCTGTGCAGATGCTCCAACAACATCTCTGGGATAATGTCAACAGATTTTTTCCTGAGTTTCTTCATATGGGTGGAATTACTTTGTGAAACGTTTATGGGGAAGTGTTTGCCTTTGCAGAGTTCTCCATTAGGCTTGAATGTCACGACACCGATGGCTTTCAGGATGGCGTTTGTGTTAATGGCATTCTGTTGCTTTTGGCTTTGGCTAAATTAAAGGCCATTGCAAATCCATCTTGAGCGTGACTGTGCAGCCAAAGAGGTGAAGGAAGGAGAACAGCTTGGCTCAGATTAATATAGTGTAAAACAATCACTCAGAAGGCCAGATTCACTGTGCAGTTCACACATTTATTAGTTTCATTTGAAGGGCGCTGAGCCAAGCATTGGTTTTTTTCGGTGAGGGTTTCATGTAAGCGTAGAGCAAAATACTGAAGATGATGCATCTGATAAAATTATGCTCAACCCACTTGATCAGTTGAGTAAAATTGGTTCAATTGGAGACAAAAATGTCAACATTTAACACATCTTGAACTGCTGTGGTTCACTTTTACATGGAACTGTGTTAAATGTACCAAACTCTTTGAAAAAGCCTGTTCCCCTTCTCGCCTGTGGTGGCGCTGCACCAAGAACCACTGAAGAAAATAACAGAAAAGCATCTGAAGAAGACACTGAGTGCAACTTCCTTTGGAAAATATTTAAAAAATGAAGTAGCGTCAGATTTCAGTGGCTGTGGGATTTCTCTTTTGTCGTTTCTAAAGAACCACGAGTCATTTCTGCTGATAGCATTAGACTCTTGCGTTTTGTTTGCATCCACATTCGAGCCTCGCTTCACTTCAGCCGAAACGCCAAAGTTTGTAGGAGTTTGGTATTTAATCTACCTGGAGTTAGATTAAAGCAAACTAAACAGACCTGGTGTGAAAGCACCCTTAGAGTTCATTCACACCAGGCCTGTTTAATCCGCTTTAACTAAACTCCAGTTCATTTGCCTTGAAAGCCCAGTTTGTTTAGGGAGCTGTGATTGTGTCATTAAACTCTGATGCGGAAAAAACAAAGTGAACTCTGGTCCATCTAGAGGCCTCAGTTCGGTTGAGGTGAACTCTGGTGCAGTTCAAATATCTGTGTGAATGGAAGTGGATAGGAGAATCCGCTCCAAAACCAGGAAATGAACTATAAGGCATGGTATTCTGGGTAAATGCAAACAAATAAAACACATGAGCCTAGCGCTGGAGAAAGAAATGACTCTTTTACCAAAGTCATAAATAATCCTACAGCAGCTAAAATCTTGACGTTTGGCTGGAGTCTCTACTTGGTTAAACCCAACGGTTGTTTCCTTAACTGCGGCTGGTTCGCATCGGTTTGAGCCCATCTGCATCCTCTGCAGCAGCGAACGTCTTGCTGAGTTCACTTGTTGTGGAGCTGCTCACTGCTGAGGAATGAAAAGTCATCCTAAGGACACAGCAGCGCTTCCTCAGTCGCTCTTGATTAATAAAATATTAGCACAGGCAGCAGTTGGCAACATCATTATTATGTTTCTCAAACAGATTAATCCCCTTGAACAATGTGAGTCTGCCACCAGTGACGGCGAGAGTTTGGACACAAAAGGAGTCGTCAAGCCGGAGGCTGGCTGGCATTTGTCATTTTAAATGGTTTCCTCTGTGATCAGAGCGTCTCTGAGTTGAAGGTGAGCTGGAAGCTGCAGGATTTCCAAACTCCCATCATTACCACGTCGTCTTGGGCAGCTTTGTTTAGGATTTGAGACCTTGGTACATGCGTGTTCATTCACCGTTCTCTTGTTTTTGAGCCTCAGACCCGGTTAATGAACTCGAGCTGAGGGAGAACCGGGTCTCCTCCTCACGACAGCAAATAGCCAAGGGCAATAGCCGATAACTAATGTGTGGAATATTGCAATTAGCATGGCAAAGTACTTACAGGGATCAAATTAAAAAATTCATTAACGCGCACACTTAATTAAGAAACACTTTTGGGTTTACATGATAAATTATGACACCTATTAAATCTTCCAGTACAAGCTGTAATGGCCTTCTTTGCTCCTGGGTGTAGGCAGTGTTCCCTCTCAGGTTCTGACGAAGTCTCCAAGGACCTGGAGTATTTATTAAAGACTTTTATTAGGGATAATGTTTCCCTGCAAGCCATTTCTCTGAAGATGAGCCAGGATTTTTTTTTTCTTTTCTTTTCTCCTGTTTTTGCTGCCGCTGCACTTCAGCATCCCGTCTCAACGTGTCGGCTTTAATTGAAACAAGATTGGAAAGTGCTTCCCGTTGAACGTGTTGTAAAAAGGGTTTAAAATAATGAATTAAGCAGAGTTGTGATAATGACAGCCATCATGTCACGGAGGAAGTTGGGCACCTGGGGCGTTTTCTTTTTTTTCTTCTGCAAACCGTGTCACGTCCTCCTTGCTTCATGGTGGAAATTTTTCACGATGCTTCAAGTGATTTTAGAATAAACACACAACTCTCTGAACATTGTTCTCATTTAGGCAAATGAGCCTTGAATTATGAGTTACATTTTGAATTGAAAGTCCAAGTGAAAACAAAAATATGACACTTTAAAATAGGGATGTCCGATTTATCTACAATAACATCAGTATTAGTTGATTTTCCCCAGTATTGAATGTAACTAAATAAATGAAATATTGGCTTTTTAGTATGTTGACCCACATTCTTTTATTGGTACATCCCACTTTAAAACATGCAATCATGTCCACAAAATTAGACAAATTTCCTGTTTTTACTCCCAAGCATTTTTAGATTCTTTTTATGAACAATTATCTGAACTTTCTGAAGGGAATCTGATGGAGTATCGGTGAACTTGGACTTCCTCATAGACCCTCTGAGTGGAGAAGTTTCTGACTACTGAGGGGTTATGTAAATAATATTTTCCGAAGATGAAGTTTCTGCTGCCGTCTCCTAAACACGACGTCTAACTCCCAGAGCGTGGAAACCCTGAGATCTTAATCATCTCATTCATACACCAGCAATGTTTCCTCACGGCAGAGTAATTAAACCCATCATCTCAATCAAGCAAATAAATAAATCTGATTTGTTGGACGGCTCTGCCCAGACGTGTTTTAGTCAGGAGAGGGAAGAGGAGTCGGCGCAGTCGCCGGGGCGACCGGGATCTGGCGGCGCTTCCTCATAACGGTCAAGAGGCTGTTGACAGGAGGCCTGTTGAACTTTGATTAGCTCCCGTTTCTGTCCTGAATGGCCTCTTCATTTTGGTAATTTTGGTCTTTTTCTATAATCAAACGTCCTCTGAACCCCGGTGCCCATGAAGATGAATGCGCAGCAAAAACATACTTAAACATCAGTTCTTCACATCTACATTCATGGGAAAGAAAAGAGTAAAGAACCTAACTTCTAGGGTTTTTCATGTCAACGCAGTTAAAATAAGTTCTTTAACGAGACCTGAAAATGGTTAAATCAATCTTATGTCTACAAAAACACAGTGGATTATCCTCCATCATTATTTAACAGAGCTTAGGGTGAAATGAAAAGGCTGTTTGGTTTTGACCAATGGAGAAGTTCATGCTAAACTCGGTGGAAGCCACACAAACCCAAATCATCAGCCATCCACCACCGTGCTGAACAGTTGGCATGACTTTAGTTTTCTCCAACTAAATAAAAACACATTTCTACTTTGTATCCATGTGTTCAGAGAGCTTCGTTCCAGACGGCTCTGGGTTTGTTCAGATGTTATTTCTGGAGAGTTTCTGATTCAGGTTTATTTGTGTAGCACATTTCAGCAACAAGTGCATCATGTAAACATCACACTATGAAGCTACTACTAATCAAAGACGACTCTAGATGAATAGGTTTGTAGCCTTGATTTAAAGGAACAGTTTTACAGTTTTCTAGAAGTTTGTTCCAGATTGGTGGTGCTTAGAAGTTGAATGCCCCTTCTCTATGCTTGGTTCTGGTTCTGGGGATGCAGAGCAGAACCAGAACCAGAAGATTTGAGGGGTCTGGAAGGTTAATACAACAGCAGCAGATCTTTAATGTATTTTGTTGCCAAGCCGTTCAGCGATTTATAAACCAACAGCATTTTAAAGTCTTATTCTATCAGTGAAAGGACTTTAGAACTGGGGTGATGAGCTCCATCTTCCTAGTTTTAGTCAGAACACCAGCAGCAGCAGCGTTCTGGATCAGCTGCAGATATCTGACTTCTTAGGCAGACCTGTGAAGACACTGTTGCAATATTCAATGTGACTAAGGAGAAACTTATAGAAGAATTTCTCCAGATTTTGCTGGAATCTCTCAGCCTAGAAAAGTTCTGCAGCTGATAGAAGGCCGACTTTGTAACCATCTTTGTGTGACTCAGTGAAGGTTCAGGTCTGAATCCATCTCTACACCCAGAGTTTTGACCTGATCTCTAGTTTCTCGCGGTAATAACTGAAGTTTTATGCTGACTCTTGATTGTTCCTCTCTGTGTTATAACTTGAGTCTGGTGAACCAACCTAAGCTAGTAGGAGCCTGTGGATATTAAGACTGAAGGACTGAACCTTGTGGTGTCCCACATGTGTCTGATAGGAAACTGCCTCCAAATTGTACAACTTCATTGTTTTCTGCTCAGTGAGGCCTGATCATTTCTCTGACCCTGGGTGAATATGCGTCCATGTTTAATGTTTTCTTTAAATAGTCATTCTGTCTGTGAAATCGTGGACATCAAATTTGTTGGAAATGACCTCTGAGCCTTTCAGAGATTAAACGGTAGCAGCAGTTGCTCCTGTAAGGTTATTGCTGGTGGCTTTCCACCCTGACATGGTGTTGGCACATCTGTGTATGCAGAGCAGCATCTGGTTGCTGCTTTTCCTCTTGAATCTTTTCTGCAGAAAGCTTTTCCATTTTGGTTTCCATGCTGTTTGTTATATTTTCAAATTTTAAAAGCAGGAAGGTTCTGGATAATTATCTACTGATACATGTGCTTTATTTTTGCTGTCATATTTGGAAAATAATGCCAATAATGTAGCCCTCAGGGGTGATCGGTATCGGGAGAAAAAAACCTGATCGGCACATCTCTAATTTTTACACAGTTGTAACTACAGTAATTATTGTCTTAATGTAGTAAATCTTTGATTTCAACCTATAAGTCTAAAAGAGCTTAAGGCCAATGAGAAGGTCCCTCTGCTGGATTCTGGTAAAGGTAATTTTGTGGTTTTACTACCTTTCCCTTAATAAACCTTTTAAGTTAATAAGTGTCTGAGTTTGTGACAGAATGATGTGTGGGCTGCGCCGTGAGCGAGCAAACCTGCCGCCGCTTTGGATCTTCGACGCGAGCCTTGGCTCACTTCTGCTCCATTATTTAAAACAAGTGTCCAGAGCTGTGTGCCACGACGAAATTATTAACTGTGTATTTCATAATGCCGCTGACAATATGTTAACGTGTTTTTCCTCCTCCCCCCGTCGTGAACAGATGGGTCCTTTTACTTTATTTTCCACATCAAGTATGATTATTTCTTTGTGCCAAAGGCCACCTGCCGTTCCTCAGTCTCTGTTCTAATTATTTATGTTGGTAACACACAGCAGGACTTGTTATCAGTTGGATGGCATCTTAATAAAGGAAGGCACATCAACATATTGACATCATGTTCAAGGGGAAAATTTATCACCGCACAAAAGCGAGCAACAGGGGTCGCCGGAGCGGATCAGGCCAGGTGCCAACACCTCCACGTCCGACATCCTTTGGTTCCCAGACGCCGGGTTTCCTCTCCGCACACGTCTGAGGAGCCCTGTGATGATAATTAGGCGAAAGCCAATTAAAAAGTCAAATAAGAAGGAATACATTATCATTAAGGTATGCAGAGGTGATGGTTTTTTGGCTGTGATCAGATGACAGAAAAGGACACGGAAACTAAACTGTTTGGGAAGAAAATCCAGGAAACGTTTTGGTTCCCGTTCCTGCCTTTTTAAAAAAAAAACTTAGAATCTACAGATTTTAGCTGTTTTTACTTTCTTCACACAAATAGTTTAGATAAACAATCAAATTTTAGAACCAAACAAAGAGAATGTGAGGACAAACAAAATCCACTTCACAAATGATTTTCTTGTAGCAAGACGGTTCAGGTGTAGTTGAATCTGAAAAGCCTCATTTTAACTCAGCATAATTCCTAAAGAGTTATTTACAGAAATGTTAGCAAGTTTATGACTAAAACTGTGATGTCAAATTCATTTTCATTTGGACATATCAACATAATGCATGTTATCAAAGTGCTGATTGTTCTTGAATGTATTGATAAAAACCATTAACAAGCAAATATTTATTAATAGCTCTCGATTACTACTTAAAATTAAATACTGAAAATATTTTCACATTTATCAGTCCCTCCTGGATTTTGATTGTAATTTTTTTGCAATCCAAATGCTAACCCGGGTTAGCATATTTCTAAATTAGCAACACAGAGTAAGGTTGAGGCAGCAGTACAGTAAATGTAAGAAATACTGCCACCTGCAGGTTGGAGTTACTCATTTAAACCCAATGTTTTTCAGAAAATTTTACATTTGTTCAAAAAGTGCACGGCTGATTTTTTATGTAAATTTCCATGAATCGTAAAAAAGCATAGTGACAGCATAGAGATAAAACTGCTTTGATTTAATTGATGAAATAATTTAAGCACAGTGGCACAGTTGGTAGAGCTGTTGCTTTGCAGCAAGAAGGTTCTGGGTTCGATTCCCAGCCCTGGTCTTTTTGCATGGAGTTTGCATGTTCTCCCTGTGCATGGTGGGTTTTCTTCAGGTACTCCAGTTTCCTCCCACAGTCCAAAAACATGACTGTTAGGTTAATTGTCCTCTCCAAATTGCCCCTAGGTGTGAATTTGTGTGCCTGGTTGTTTGTCCTGTGTGTCTCTTTGTTGCTCTGCGACAGACTGGCGACCCGTCCAGGGTGACCAGTCAGGGCCTCTCGCCTAGAACGTCAGCTGGAGATTGGCACCAGCAACCCTCCCGACCCCACTAAGGGACAAGGGTGTCAAGAAAATGGATGGATGGATGGTTGGATGGTGTAAAGAAAATGGATGGATGGATGGATGAACATTTAAGCACAAATCTTTTATCTTGAAGGTTCATCTGTTTAAAACATGCATACCTGTCATTATCAAGGACTGGGTAGAAAATGAATGAAAAAGCAGCCAAATACTAAAGAAAACTAAAAAACCAGAGGATATTGCAAGAAATTCTTAAAACACGCAAATAAAGTAAAAAAGCAAAGTGCAGAAGGGGAAAATTATTATTCAAACACTCCCTAAAATGTTGGAAACAAAAGTAGCAACTAAGTTAAGTATCTATGGTGTTTGAAAGCATCGTGTCGTGGAGTCGGGTCACACTTGATCAGGACTCTTTGCTGTAAAATGTAGAACACTTACATTTAAACAAGCATGAACGTTTAATCCCTGCAAGCTACAAATGAATGAATACAGCATAATTACATTTCTACATGTGCAGCTTTGTTCTTTCCCGAAGTGACTCGGAAAGGGTTCAGAAATATGTCATTGATGAACGCTGATGCAATATAATTACAGAGATTTCTACCCGTCCTAAGCCTTCATATCCATCCCAGCATAAGAAAAATAGAAAAGCCGACATGTTCCCCCACGAGCGCAGTAAGCCACGGTAGCTGTCCCATTACAGAGCCAGATTTAAAAGGGTTGCAAAACCTTTATCTAGCCATTTAAGAACATATATGGGCTGAGAGTATTCAGAAGAGCGAAAGCGACTGTGGAGCTCAGACAATGCACTGACCATAAATCCATAATAGCCTTTAGGATTAAAGAATATGCTCTCCGAGTTTAATTACATATTGCTTCAGAGAGCCTCGCCCTGCTGGGACGGAGAGGCCCACTGTTGCTTCTGGCGAGGAGATGAGGGACAGACGGCCAGAAAATTAACAGAAGGATTTATTTAATCTCAAGCAGTGAAAGTTTTGAGCTGTAATTCGTCCACTAAGTGCCATGTGGATACGCAAATCAGCAGCTGGACGGCACTTGTGCTGTTTGCACGCAAACACAAATAACCTGGAAAACAAGAAGGAAAAGGCTGCATTTGAGATCTGGATACAACATTTTTTGTATATTTAAATGGTACAAAGGCATATTCGGGACATACTTGGAAAAAAATAACTGAAATTACGAGAATAAAGTCACAGTATGAGAATAAAGATGTACGAGAAAAATTGTATTACAAAAAGAAAGTCGAATTAATATGAAAATTATTTTTATTAGCTTCATAGTGTTGAACTGGCAGATTACATGTATCATAGCCAAACATTAGTGATTGGGTGAAATTGAAAACTTTTAACTTTTTAAAACTGCTTCCTGAAGTTCACACCTCCAGGAAGATCATTTCTTTACAGCTGAGAATCCAGACCATAGAGCATAGAACAAGGAGCTGGTTTTTACTGGGCTCATTTTTAAAATAAAGTTGTACTATGAAAATAAAGTCATATTTTCAGAATATTATGAGAATGTTATGATTTCCAGTAAGCTTCATAGCATTGAACTGGCTTTCAGATAGGGTTGTGTAATGATATCAACTTTGCAATATATATTGATATTTTCTTTCCTGGAAAAAATCGATATTCATCCCCAAGTATCGTAACATCCAACTGTCACCTTGTTCACTCACTGCTTGCTTCACCAGGTCATCAGGCTTAGAGTGATTCCTTCAGATG